>JASDQU010753873.1:22463-37106 GCA_032191745.1 Picea mariana
AGAAAGGTGCATAAGGTATTCCTCGATTCAACAGCGGGATCCATAGCTCGCCTTGGCATCGCCACTGAATCAAGCTCCGGCTCCAAGAAAATACCGCGTGATAATAAAAGAAGGGGAAGGAAACCAGTGCATCAGCTAATTAAAGAAGCTGGAAATCTAATGATCAACTCAGGTCAAATACAGAAGCTCTCAGAGGGATACCTCCACCCACACCCCTCCTCATAATGATGAAGATTATCACTTGGAACATTAGAGGACTCAACGACAGATCCAAGCAAAGAATCCTCAGGGATTGCATCAAGGAGGAAAGCCCAGATATTCTGATGTTACAGGAAACTAAATGTGCAGGAATGGAAGCTGAAACCATCTTCCAACGAATATGGAAAGGTTGTAACTATGTCCACACAGACTCTGCGGGTGCCTCGGGTGGTCTAGCTATATTGTGGAACCCTAGCCACATCATCCTTAGTGGACCCTTCTCCACTGTAGGCACCTTGTCAGCTCACTTTGAAGTCATAGGCTCAAATCAGGAGGGGACCATCACCAATGTCTACGGACCACAAGGACAATAGGATAAAATCAAATTTATGGAAAAGATGACCCAAGTTAAAGCAATGGCAAACACACCCAACTGGATCCTAGGAGGGGACTTTAATATGATCATGTCATTAGAGGAAAAAACAAGTGGAAGCAAATGACTGGAGCAAGACAGCGGTAAGTTCAAAACCCTCCCTGAATAGCTAAAGTTAGTAGACATAGAGAACAAGAATGGCACTTTCACTTGGTCTAATCGCAGATCAGGTAGCCAACATGTAGCATGCTGAATCGATCGCTTTCTCGTAACAGAGGATTTGATTGAAAGAGACCTATGTATAGAAAGCTTGATCCTCCCCAAAGCAGGTTCCGATCACTGGCCAATCGCACTTCAAATAGCAATAGAGACAACACTGAAATTTAAACCATTCAGATTTGAGAAATTCTGGCTCACACACCCAGATTTCCAATAGTTGGCATGAACTTGGTGGAATCAGTCTTAGACAAATCAGGGCACCAAGATGTACAAATTTCAATAAAGGCTCAAAAATTTCAAGAAAAGGCTCAAACACTGGAACAAAAATACGTTCGGAAATATTTTCCAAAGCATCAAGGAAGTAGAGAACAGACTAGCCGAGATACAAAGAATCTTTATATCGGGAGCTCGAACCGTTGAGCTCATGAAGTAAGAGGAGCATCTACAAATGCAGTTGGAGCAAAGAAGAAAGAAAGAAGAAATACTATGGAGGCAGAAATCCAGGGTGCAGTGGCTCAAAGAAGGGGAAAAGAATACAAAATTCTTCCACAGAACGATGATACACCGGAGACACATCAACAGAATAACACATCTGGAAGATGAACAGGGAGAACTAATCAGAGAGCATGCACACATTGAAGAGGAGCTCAACAAATACTACCAAAACCTCCTCACAGAAAGTAAGAAGGATAGAAGTGTAGCCATCACCCANAATCACCCCTGAACAGAATGCCGCTCTTAAAAGGCCAATCACCCAGGAAGAGGTGGACCAGGCTGTAAAAGATATGCCCCCAGGAAAAGCTCCAGGCCCTGATGGCTTCACTACAGACTTCTTCCATCACTGCTGGGACATTATAAGTAAGGACGTCTGGGAGGTCGTCGAGGAATCAAGAAATTTAGGTCAAGTTCTCCAAGCCTTCAACACAACCTTCCCCACTCTCATCCCAAAGGAAGAAAGAGTCACGAAACCCAAACAGTTCAGGCCCATCGCCTTATGCAATGTCATCTATAAGATCATAACCAAGGTGATTGCAAACCGACTCAAGCCAATTCTGCCATTCGTCATTTCCAAAGAACAAGCTAGATATGTTGAAGGAAGACATATTGTGGATAGCGTCATACTGGCACATGAGGTGATCAGCTCTCTCAAATCAATGAAAACCCCAGGTATGTTAATCAAACTTGATCTCTCAAAAGCTTTTGATAAAGCTAGCTGGCAGTACCTTAGAGCTACCCTAAATTCCTTTGGCTTTGATCAAGATTGGGTAAACTAGATTTTGAACCTCACCTCTTCGACTTTCTTCTCAATCCTAGTCAATGGAGTTCCCTCGCATCCCTTCTCGGCCTCCAGAGGCATAAGGCAAGGGGATCCACTATCACCCTTTCTTTTTGTTCTAATGGCGGAAGGCCTGGGTCGCTACATTAATTCAGCGGTGTTGGAAGGCGCCCTCAAAGGCCTGCCCTTGCATAACATTAGGCCATCCCCCTCACATAGCCAATTCGTCGATGACACTCTGCTTATGAATTCCCCTACAGCACGTGAAGCCCTTAAGCTCAACTCCATCCTTTCTGACTTCACTGAAGCCTCGGGCATGACTCTGAACCTAGATAAATCCAAGCTTTTCTTTTATAACACACCCGTTGCAGCTCAGCTACACAGTTCCAAAATCTTGGGCATCCCCAGGAGCTCCCTTCCGTCCAACTACCTATGCATTCCTCTCACCGGAGCGCCAACCAAATCCATTTCATGGGACAACCTCCTCCTCTCTATCTATAACAGACTAGCCAACTGGACCTTTAGACCTTTAAACATTACAGCCAGATTAGTCCTGCTAAAATCAGTTCTTCAAACCCTACCCACCTATCTATTCACTGCCTTAGCCGCTCCCAAGCATATAATTAGAGCAATCAGAAACATCCAGAGGAATTTCCTCTGGAAAGGCTTGCAGCCCAATAAGAAATGGGCACTGATGTGCTGGGATAAGGTCTGTACACCAAAAAGCAGGGGAGGCCTTAGGCTCCAGAACCCAGGAAAGCTCAACCAAATAATGGGGGTCAAGATATGGTGGAGATGGATGAAAACACCAGATGCATTATGGGCACAAATCTGGAAGAACAAATACGCTCCCTCGATGCAGCCAGACCAGCTGATCAGACACAACGTCCAGATCCAGGGTTCGAACATTTGGAACACAGCATGGCAAAACAAAGACATAATACAGAAGCACGCTTTCTGGGAAATACGCAATGGCGACAGTGCAGGGTTCTGGCAAGACTCGTGGAAATAACTCAAACCACTAAAGGACCTAGCAGAGCTCACACCCCTCCAATAGGCTCTCAATCAAGCCCGTTCACTGAAGGTAAAGGATCTTTGGAAGCCTTTAGATGCGAGTCAGACTTGGTGGCAATGGAAGACCTCCAGCCATGACCTAGGAACCCCTCCTGAATTAAACCTGTCCGCCTGGCATCATGCAGCAAGACGCAGGAAAATCCCCATGAAGTAGGGGCCAGACATCCTCAGATGGGGGCACTTAGCTTCAAGAAACTTCTTGGCAAAAGAAGCCTACCACATACAAGGCAATTACCACAATCAGGAAATGGACAACATCTGGAGCAAGATTTGGAATAAGGCACTTTGGCCTAAGGTCTCTACCTTCCTCTGGTTAATCATCCATAATAGAATTCTAACATGGGATAAACTCAGGAAAAGGGGATTCACTAGGCCCTCAATATGTGTCTTATATCAATCTCAAGAAGAAACCAAGGAGCATATTTTCAATGGCTGTCGTTATAGTCAAGTTGTCTGGGACCAGGGGGCGCAAATCATGCGTAGATCCAATCAAAACAGAGGCAGCATCAGAGACACTATCGAAAATTGGGACTCAATCACTTATAACAACCCCATTCTAAACTACATTTGGCAACTCCTCCCAGGATTTATTTTATGGAAAATATGGAAGGAGCGAAACAAACGCATCTTCCACTCCAAGGAATCCTCTACAGAGTCAACCTAGGACAGAGCTGCCACACTCATCAAAGAAACGATCAGAAGTAAGAACTGGCAACCTAGGGACAAAGAATGTAACCGGGAGGAGTCACTCACCCTTCAAAGTTGGCAACTTAACTTAAATGACTCAGTGGCAATCAGAGCTCCCAAGAATCGTTTCCCTAGCCCAACCACCTGGACCCTACCCCCAACGGGATTCATAAAAATCAACTTTGATGGATCTTCAAAAGGCAATCTCGGACCCCCAGGCTATGGAGCTGTGATCAGGAGCTCCAAAGGGGAAATTTTAATTTTGACGGCAGGGTATTTGGGAGAGACCACAAACAATGTAGCAGAATTAACTGGTCTACTACAAGGCCTTCGACATGCAGTAACCCTGCCCAGCCATAAAATCATTCTGGAGGGGGACTCAAAAATCATCATCTAGCTAATCACCAAGATCCTGTATGGGGGAAATCCACAAAAAATATCTCCCAGTTGGTGCTTTGCAGGATTGCTCGAGGACTTCGAAGGCTTTTCGTGAACAACATCAGCATCATCCCTTCCCATGTTAAAAGGGAGGCAAATGGAGTGGCTGATTACTTGGAAAATGAAGGAGTACAAAGGGAAATAGAACAAATAATCTGGGACGCTAGAAGCACTGAAGCCTCAGATCTATCCAAACATTGCCAACTCCTGGCCAGCAAGGATTTTCCAGCCCCGGATGGGGTACCACGCGGAAAGGGAGAGGCATGTGGAGGCGCACAGGGAGATGCCATTTATGATGGCTCTCACCTCACACCATAGTTATTTATGAAGGTTCTTACCTCCGTCGGCCTCTGTTCAGCGATGGGGCCTCTCACGAGCGAGCACAGGCCGGCCAGCCAGAGCATTAAGCTCTCGGCTTTAATGGCTGTAGCCACAATTTATGTTATCACCCGCCTTACCGGAAGTCTTAGAGTGCATTTGAAGCTTGCCGAGCAGAGCAGGAGCAGTAGTGCTTTCGACACCCTGGAATTGATCCTCACTCTTGCATTGCCACGAGCGAGGGGGAGGCCTCGCAGGGGAGCTGGCTGGTATGCGGCTGACTCCAGGAGGAAGCGACACAAAAGATTTGAGAGGGCTATGCTCCTGGCAAAGAAAAGGTGACGTCGGGCGACCATTGAAATGAGCTAGCCCCTCGGAGCCTTAGTCAAAGAGATTCCAGACATGGAACTCCCACCAGACTTTTCTGAGAGCGAAATGTTTATCGTTCGAGATAATTGGAACCCCCCCACGCGTATTGGAAAAGCAGCGGCACCGCCCCGCTCGAGAGACACTTCAGGCCCCAACGACGATCCTAATGAGGAGTTCACCACTTGCCTGGTAGAGGAGGAGCTGCCGAAAAGAACCACCGACTCGCAGCCGAAAAGGGAGAAGCAGGGTCATCGGGAAGAGGATGCCAAGCCAAATTCGCCGCCCTCGCCACAACTCCTACACCCGGAGCTCCTGAACTTGATATTTGAGGTCTGGAGCCTGGTGGATGATCAAATTTTCAGAGTCGTCCGCATCAGCCAATGCTTGGACATGCTCTACACAACCTACTCCAATGCTACACCTCGATGACAATGTCCAACCTGTGCTCATCCTTATGTCATTCCAGCCAGCAGCGGAAAAGCGAAGGACGACTGCGAGGACTCCGGGGAATAGGTTCTTCTGTTTCAAATGATTTCCAACTCTATTTCCCTTGTTGTTTACCAGAGTTGTAGCTCTTCAGTTGTTAGCATGGTTAGCATTAGCACAGACGTTACTAAACTGATGTTGATAATAGACATGCACCCTGGTTTCCTTCGGATAGGGTGGCGCAACGTACTCTTTGATTTTGCATGCTACTGTGGGCAGGCCAACTATCCTGGTTTCCTGCATATGCAGGACAGCTGGCACCTGCGTGTCATATGTATAACTTTTTTTAAAGCTATAATATAACATGACTCGCCTTTTACTTAATATATATATATATATATATATTGAAGTAATAAAGTACAAATACATCAATAATGCATTACTACATAAATAGAAAACATTGACCATGATCATTAATTAATAAATGGTCGTCACATTTGGACGTTAGAAAATGTTCGTCAAAATGCGACGTTGGGAAATATTCATCATAATGCGATGTTTATAAACACTTCAGACATTGTAGAATCATCTTTTACTGTTGCGACGTTGAGAAATGGACGTTACAGTGTGACGTCGAGAAATGTGCATCAAAATGCGACATTGGGAAATGGTCGTCACATTGCGACGTAGGAAAACATTCGTCACAATGTGACATATGGAAATGTTCATCATAATGCAATGTTTGGAAACAGGTGACACATTGTAGAATCATCTTTTAATGTTGCGACCTTGGGAAAATGGTCGTCAGAATGCTGTGTCATGAACTTTTTGTCACATTGCAACATTTGAAAATGTTCGTCACATCGTGACATTGGGAAATGTTCGTTGGAGTGTGACGTTGGGAAATGTTAGTCACAATGAGATGTATGGAATCATGTTTTACTTTATAGAGAATGATTTATATTTTTCCTAAGGACATTGATAACAAAAGGGAAATGTTTATCACATGTGACGATGGGAAATATTCGTCACAATGCGACATTGGGAAATACTCGCCACATTGCAACGTTGGGAAATGTTCATCACAATGCAACGTAGGGAAATGTTCATCATAATGCAATGTTTGGAAACACTTGACATAGTGTATAATCATCTTTTACTTTTGCGACGATGAGAAAATGGTCGTTAGAATGTAGCGTCAAATTTTTTTTGTCACATTGAGACACTCGAAAATGTTCATCACATCGCGACATCAGGAAATGTTCGTCAGAGTGTGACATTTGGAAATGCTAGTCACAATGAGATGTATGGAATCATGTTTTAATTTTTAGACAATGATTTATATTTTTTCTAAGGACATTGATAACAAAAATGAAATTTTCATCACACTGTGATGATGAGAAACGTTCGTGACAATGCGACATTGGGAAATGGTCCTCACATTGCGACGTTGGGAAATGTTTGTCATAATGCGATGTAGGGAAATATTCATCATAATGCAATTTTAGTCGCAATGCAATGGAAATGTTAGTGAAAATGAGATGTATGGAATCATGTTTTACTTTTTAGAAAATGATTTATATTTTTCCTAAGGACATTGATAACAAAAGGGAAATGTTCATCACATTTTGATGATGGGAAACATTCGTGACAATGCAACATTGAGAAATGGTCGTCACATTGCGACGTTGGGAAATGTTCGTCACAATGCAACGTAGAGAAATGTTCATCATAATGCAATGTTTGGAAACACTTGACACAGTGTAGAATCATCTTTTACTTTTGCGACATTGAGAAAATGGTCATTAGAATGTGGCGTCAATAATTTTTTGTCACATTGCGACGTTCGAAAAAGTTTGTCACATCACGACATTGGGAAATGTTCTTCAGAGTGCGACGTTGGGAAATGTTTTTTTTTTTTTTTTTGACGAAAACGGTTAGAGAGATTATATTAAAAAGGAGTGGACTGGCCACTGAATCTGTTACAAAACAGGCCACAAATATCTTCGTGCCTTTCTTTCTGAAGAGTTCTCCTAAATCTATAGCTATAAACTAAGATCCTGAACTAAAAATCTGCCTGTATCCTAACCAGGTGCAGAATTATTTACAGCAGTGGATTCTATACAAAACACCATCTTTGCTGAAGAGAGGACTTTCTAAAAGAGTTATGGCGGGCTGGTTTAGTTCATGGGATCCTGCTTCCAATCGCTATTGAGCTGGGCCATTTTTACTTCCAGTTGATCTATTCTTTCTTCAAATTCCTGTTGAGGGTTCTTGAGCTCCTTGTGTAGTTTATCCATCTCTTCTGTAAACCCAAGTTTGGCAGTGGTGATGTCTTCCTCCAACTTTTCCATTCTCCTTCCTGCTTCTGAGTCCAAGTTTTCAAGAAAATCCAGCTGAAATTGGAGCAGTTGCTTTAAATTTTCTAGTGATTTACCCATCTCTTTGAGCCTTTCCTTAGTGCTCGGCTTGTTGTTCGAACTTGATGCCATTCCTGGTCGCCTCCCCCTTCTGCTTGCTCCTTGCTCTTCTCTAGAGGATACTCACGATTTCACTGCCCTGGAGGATACTCACGAACTTGATGCACTGAGATGGGATGAGGCTGGGGGGCGCCTTCAATTTAATTCCTCCTTCATCCACGCTCATCATTTCCATTCGATTTTCTAAATCTGTGAGGTATGGTCACATGGATTCCTTGTCTCCACCATATCTGCAGCTTTCTTTCTCATGGTATTGTCTTGTCCCCCTCGTCCAATCACTTATTCTGACACAACCTGGCCTAAGTGATTCCCCCGATTGCCTATCTTCTGACTTAGCTTGTGATCGAGTTTGAGTTGTGGTGCGGGTCATGTTTCAAGGGAATGCCATGGTAGAAATCATTTCATTCACTTTCAGTACTCCTGGCTCCAGAAGTGTGCCTCTATTAGCTTCCTCGTCCGCTGTCCCATTCAATTCCCTCAACACATGATAGAGCTTATACGAATTGAAATTCCTTAGCAGGAGATGGATATTGTCCAGAAGGTTATTGAGAATCACACTCTGAGTTTTAGAGTGACATATTATTGCTTTTATTATCACTCTGGAGTCACCAATTATGACCAAATCCTGGATCCTGTGTTTTTTTGCTTGAATTAGCCCTTGCCAAAGAGCCAAGGCCTCTTCTCTGTTGTTGGATTCAATTCCTAAACCCAAAGAAAATTTTATTTTCGTAGCCTCAAGGGGATTATCAATTATCCCCCCTCCACCAGCTTGGCCCGGGTTCCCCTTCAAAGCCCCGTAGAAGGATAGGATATGGATTTTCCTTCCTCTTTTCCAGTTGACGAAGTCTTGTTTGTCTTTCCTGATCTCCCAATCCTCTGTAGTTAGGTTGATAGCCTTTCTTCCCATGTGATAATGGATTTTGAATTGGTTTAACCAGAGTTCCTCTGATGCTTCCAGCATGTGGCTTTTATTTGACTTGCAAAGATAAGGGGCAGTTTCACCAAAGAGAGCATGAATTTTGGTTATAACCCTGGCTGCGCTGCTTTTTTTGTCCCTGAATATTTTGTTGTTTCTTTCTAGCCAAAGGTTCCAAAGGATAAACTTGGGGAGAACTTTCCACATAGTGAAGGCTTGGCTTCTTTTTTTAAAATTGCATGGGTAATATGAGTCCCATTGGAGAAGAATACTTTTTATATCAGGGGGGAGGTTGAGGGCACTTTGTGTTCCTGTTGCTAGCTTCCAGACTTCTTTGGAGAAAACACAGTTGAGAAGGAGATGGTCTGTAGATTCTTCAGCAAGTAGACATAAGGGACACCCGTGTGGGCCTTCCCAACCTCGTCTTTTGAGGTTTTCCCCTGTTTGGATGCTATTATGTGCAAGGGTCCAAATGAAAAAGTCAATTTTTGGGATGGACGTGGATTGCCAGATTTCTCTCCAGATGGTCGAATTGGGCAGGACGATGGGGACGCTGGTGATGAGATGGTAGCCCTGTGATGTGGTGTAGGCTTTGGCATTCCCTCCCCAACCTCTTTCATCTTTTCCTTTCTTTTTTAGGGGGGCTTTCCCTTGAAGGCAGCTTTGCAGGGTGCACCAATCCCTTTCCAGATCAGTGGGTCTGTTGGGAACTCCCCACCCTTTCCAGGTCATGTGCTTGTCCTCCCCCCAAATTGAGATGTCAAAGAGAGTAAATATGTTTTGATTATCCATCCAATATTTGAGACGAAGAAGATCTTGTCTCATCTCTAGGGGGGGCTCTCCCAAAATTGAGTCTTTCCAAATTTTGACTTTCTTTCCGTTTCTTGGCACCCATGTGAGATGAGGACTGAAGTGGGGCAGAGCCTTTTTGCAGTGGGTGAAAATAGGGGAGCCTTTTGCTTCCTTGCATGGAAACTCTAAGCAACGGTCCCTAGGCTCCCTAAAGTATTTTTTCCAGAGTGCCAGTTTGCTCTAAGTTGGTTTTCCAGTGACCATCATCCAAAGCAACTTTGCTCCCAATGCCAGATTTTGAGCTTGGGTTTTTTTAAAGTTAAGGCCTCCTTCCAAGAAGGGATTTGGGGTTTTTTCCCAGTTCATCAAATGCAATTTCCTTCATGACTTCTTTCCCCCTTCCCACAAGAAGCGTCTTTGAAGTGCTTCGATTTTTTGGATGACTGAGGTAGGGGCTAAGAGCAGCGAGATATGGTAGATGGGAATGCTGGCCAACACGGATTTAATCAGGATTTCTTTCCCTGCTATATTTAAACAATTCGCCTCCCAGGAGGAAATCTTGTTTTCTAGCTTGTCTATCAGGTGATTCCAGTGAGAAGCTCTTGGGGAAGATTTAAAAATGGGAGTTCCCAGATATTTAAATGCCTCCTAGTTAGTGTGCCCTTCCATCCCCAAAACTCTTGAAATTCCCATCATTTCATTTGGCGTGATATTCCATCCATAAATTTTTCTTTTGGCCTGGCTTAATTCACTTCTTGAGAATGCAGCACAAGCTTCTAATTCTTCTTTAAACTTCTTTGCTATTATTGGGCTTGCCCCGCCCAACAACAGCGTATTGTCCGCAAATTGTGCATGATTTATATCTTTCACCCCTTGCACGATTCTTAGTCCCTGGAGGTTCTTTTGAACTTGGGAATTTTCCATATGATAGCTTAGGACTGAAGCTTGGATTGCATAGAGAAGGGGCGAGAGGGGGCACCCTTGTCTTAAGCCCCTGGAGGCTTGGAAAAACTTTGTTACTTTCCCATTCACTATCGGGGCTATCCACGGTGATCCAATGCAGGCTTTTTTCCAGTTTACAAAGGACGGATCAAAACCAAACTTTCTCATTACTTCATATAAAAATTTATGTCTAACTCTATCAAAGGCATTGGCGAGATCCAGTTTAATGATCATACCTTTGTCCTTCCTCCGAATACTTGAGTGTAGGGCCTCTTGAACAAGGATGATGTTGTCGGAAATGTGTTTGCCTTTGATGAAGCCTCCTTGGTTTTCAGGGACGATGAGAGGGAGGATTGTCTTGAGTCAATTGGCTATAACTTTGGTAAGAATTTTGTAGCCTGTGTTGCAAAGGGAGATTGGTCTGAAGCGATTGAAGGAGACTGCTCCTTTTTCTTTCAGGATAAGCGCCATGAAGGCCGAATTGGTGCTTCCACCCAGCTTGCTGCTCTGCTGCGATTTCTTGATCATTTTGGTTAAGTCCGTTTTGATTATTTCCCAACACTGCTGGTAGAATCTGGTAGTGAAACCATCCGGCCCAGGGGCCTTATCTGGGTTCATTTGATCCAGGGCCTCCTTTATTTCCTGCTGCAATACATCCCTGGTCAGCTTGCTGTTGATATCCTCCTTTATGAGGCTTGGAATAATGGAGAGAGGGTACATATGCGGGTCTATTTATGTCCCTTTTGGTTATGATTAGAGTGCCTCAAAGGCTTCGAAGGCTGCTTGTTTTATGCCCTCAGTATCTGCAATTATTTTATTTTGGACTTGTATTTCTGTAACTGCTTTGTAGTGTTTTCTTGCCTCCACCTGCTTGTGGAAATAGCTTGTATTTTTATCTCCTTCTTTAAGCCAAAGACTTCTTGATTTTTGCCTCCAGTAGCTTTCCTCCTCTCTGCAGGCTCTGTGCCATTGTCTTTGAAGGTTGTCTTCTTTTTGCAGGGATTCTTGCGTGACCTCTTCTTTTTCCATTTCCAACTGATGGCACTTGAGTTGCATTTGGGCCTCTTTGCACGAGGTGATTGGGTTTGGTTGGCTCTTTGCCCAGAGTTTTAGAGCTCTTTTTATCCTTCTTAGTTTCTCTTCCCAGACATAAAAAGCTGAGCCTTTAACAGCGCTGGTCCACGTTTTGGAAACCAGAGGGAGAAAATCTTTGTCTTGGATCCAAGGCGGGTTAAATATGAAAGGGATGGGTCCTCTGACTTGGTCGATTTTAAATTATAAACGGATGGGCTTGTGATCTGAAACACTGTGGGGCAGGATCTCTGCATTTGCTGTGAGTCCCAGTAAAAGGAAGGAACTTTGGACTAGAAATCTGTCTAGTTTGGCAGCTATGTGCCCAGGTCCCATCCTTTTGTTTGTCCACGTGTAAAGTCCTTTGGCAGGATTGATATATAACAGGTCCCAAGCTGTGACTAGATCTTCCACCCATTCTCTAGCTGGATCTCTCACTATGGAACCCCCTCTTTTTTCCTCTTGAGCCAAGGTTACATTTAGATCCCCACCTAGAATGATATTATCCAGTTCATTTTGCTGCAAGAAGTTTTGTAGGGATTCCCAGCATTGTTTTTTTTCTCCCACAAGCTGCGGCACATAGATATTGAAGATGCTTACCTGATAACCCGCGTCTCTGTGGAGGAGTTTGGTGTGAATCCAGTGCATGCATTTGTCAGATCTGATCAGGTCTATTTTGGAGGCGTTCCACAGAGTGCAAAGCCCTCCTGAGGCACCTCTAGAGTTTTCGGCTATTCCTTGGCTACCTCTCCAAACGTTCAGCGTAGTTTTGAGTGAGTCTTGCTGACTCATCTTGGTCTCTTGGAGGAGTAGGATGTTTACTTTCAAAGCTTTGATTATATCCTTGAGTGCTTCTTCTTTCCTTTTGCTACCTAAACCCCTACAGTTCCAGGAGGTTAGAATCATTATAAACCTTGGGGGGGGGAGCGGCCTCCTTGGGAGGCTTTGGCTTGCTTTCTCGTATGTCGTACGTTGATCAGCTGTTTGATGGTAGGTTGTGACCCTTTTAGGAAGTCTTTGTATGTTTCCTGGTCTCTTTCTGCTTTTTTGGATTTCCTGCCTCTTCCCGTTCTCTTTGGGGTGGCCCAAGCTTCGCTTGCGCCTTCTGAGTCGCTTCCTGTTGAGATCTCCCCTTCCTCTATGTCCTGACTTCCTTCCATCCTTTGGGGGGATTTGTTTTTCTCCCCTTCTTCTTCTGCTGTTTGATTTCCTTTGTCCTCAGGGATCTGGTTTCCTCTTGCTCCTTCCACTTGGGCCTCTTTACTTGGTTCTACTTCCTCTCCTCCGGTTTGCTTAGCCAGTATACTGATGTTGTTCTCAGTCTCCTTGGCTCCTAAGCTTTTGGCTTGAGGTGGGGCTATATTTTTGTTTCTTGTTCCTTTCGCTTTGGATTTCCCCTTTCGTGCCTGTTGCCATCCCTCTTCCCCTTCTTTCTCTGTAATAGGTTTTTTTGGGCAGTTCTTTTGGAAGTGGCCATATTCATGACAACCTCTACACTTGAACGGGAGTTGTTCGTAATCCAGATTTTGGAAGTGATGCCATTCCCCAACTTTTAATTTTATTGCCTTCAGTAAGCCTACCTCCACGTCAACTTCCACACAAATCTGTGCGCAAGAATACTGGTCTCTCGGGTCTTCTCGATCAATGTAGCACCCTAGTCCATTCCCAATTTCTTGAAGCGAGGAGGGGTTCCAGCAGTGTATTGGCAGATTTGGGAGTCTTACCCAGACGGGGACGTATTTAGGCACTTCTGAGGCAGGATCAAAGCTTGGGGCCCATCGATTCAAATAGAGTCCTTGGGTGCCCATGAATTATGGTCTGTTTCTGAAGATCAGATCTCTATCCTCTTGAGAAATGAATTCAAAAATAAAATACCCTCTCCCAACCGCATAGCACGTTACATTGTTTGTGATCAGCGGTCTCCAGTTTCTTTGAATCCAGTTGTCTGTGGATCTGGTTGAGGGCCAGAGCCCCATGAATTGGCCTACAAGTCCTCTTTCTGAGAGGGAAAGGGCAACCTTCATAGGATGATCGGGAGGCAGGTCAATCTCTAGGATAGCGTCTAGTTTCTTGACGAAGCTTGGAGGAGATGAAGAGGTAATCTTCTTGCTACAAGATGCTACTAGCTTTCGAAAGGAGGAGGACGGAGAAGGAGGGGGCGGCGGATCCCCTCCCCCTCAGCATCCATGGCAGTGGATGGTCCGAACCCTAGTCAGAACGAGATGCACCAGGTCGCGAGTCGCTTTTTTTGAATCTAATTTTTTGGGATTTTACCATGACTTTTATTTAGATTTTCCTCGCGACGTTGGGAAATGTTAGTCACAATGAGATGTATAGAATCATTTTTTACTTTGTATAAAATGATTTATACTTTTCCATAAAATGTATGGTAAAAATACAAATTAGTAAAAATAATTTCCATATTATAACACTATGATGAACCTTTCATACACATATAAAACTTAAAACTTTACATAATATTATTAGAACTTTAACCACTATTTAAATAAATATAAAACTTCAAACAACATTTATACACTATTTCATTATCAATATAAATAATTTAATATATCATTAAAACTTTAAAATATGAGTGTTGGATTCATAAATCACATCTCCCCATTAAAGCCTAAATAATATTATTAAAACCCTAATTGAGACATAACCGACAATACATACTTTACAACTTTATAGAGAAAGTACATGTTTTACAACCTTATATAAAATAGATGCATAATTACTTTACAAACCATCTTTTTCCTTACACTTGTGACGACAACCACTTTTATGTAAAAAGTGGTTGATATACTTTATAGAGAAAGTATATACTTTTGCAATAATTATGCATTAGTTATGCATAATTACTTTACTTTATAGAGAAAGTACATACTTTACAACCTTATATAAAATAGATGCATAAGATAGACAAACCATCTTTAACTTTACACATGATGATTTTTACTTGTTCTAAAGAAATTGATAGAAAATCATCTTGAACATGGTAGATGATGAATTATACTTGTTCTAAAAACATTGATAAGAAATCATTTAATAATTTTTACTT
>JASDQU010753874.1:0-13754 GCA_032191745.1 Picea mariana
AGAGAGAATGAGAGAAAAAAAAAGGCATTTCAATCTAATAATATCTGAATTAAATAGAGATTGCAGAGGTACATTTATAGTCTCAAGATATCGAAGACAGATAGAACCTGGATTAGCTAGGGTCTGCATCAATTTTGGTATCAGAGCTCGGGATGCTCTGAAAAAGGGATTGTAAAAGTTTTAGATGAACAATTGATTGTTATGTTGTACAACCTGAAGAATATTGTTTCTATTTGTAGATGGTTCAGATTTTCGAAGAAAGTTGCATATTTTTGTGTTTGTAGGTGTTGCTGAGATGATGAAGATACTGGAGAAATTGTGAAAGACAAGTATACAAAGAAATAGAGATGTTGCAAAGTTGTTGAAGAATGTATGATTTGTGATATTTGGAAGATTGAAGGGAAAGAGTTGGTGGCTAGGAGAATCCCTCAAGCTAGTGAAGCTTGAATAGTGGAGAGTGAGGAGCAGATAAAGCTCGAAGAGGAGGTCTAACATAAATAGGGACCAAAGATACCAACAAACTAGGTTGAAAGGAAGACCTAAGTGAGGTATTTAGCAAGGTGAAAAATGCTTTCTACAGAGGAAGAGATATAAACTGAGCACAATTAAGCTAATAGGAAAAATACAGTGAAAATAAGGGCTTGGTGAAAGGGCATGCCACAAAAAAGTGAAAGACTAATGATCTAAGAAAGATGCCAAACTGTGAAAATGAGCTTGCAAGGATGTCACTTAAAATCAAAGGTGTTAAAAGAGGTCAGAGAAGGAAACCAACAACAAAATCATTAATGATAGACATGAGGAACATGCAAGAAAGTTTGCAAACCATATAGACAACTCAGAGAAGAGGAGTTGAAGTAGGTGATATGAGTGATGAAGAAGAACCATAATAGGACATGGCAGTGAAAGAGGAACAAGAAAGTGTAGAAGAAAGGATCATAAAGGCAATTATGAAGGTAAGTTCAAAACCTCAATTAGAAATTCCTATGTATGAAGGAAGTATTAATGTAGAATAATTGATTGATTAGACTGCAATCATGGATAAGTATTTTGAATATGAGGAGGTAGAAGATAAGAAAAAGGCCAACTTTGTTGCTACAAGATTGAAAGGACATGTCTCATTATGATGGGATGGTGTTCAGAATAATAGAATAAAGAGAGGAAAGAAAAATATCACATCATGGGATAGAATGGTAACTAAATTGAAATCCAAATTCATGTCAAGGGATTACCACACACAATTGTTCTGAAGACTTCAAAATTTGAGATAGAAAGAGATGAATGCGAAAGCTTATACAGAGGAATTTTACAAGTTAACTATAAGGGCAGGTCACATAGAAGAAGATTTGGAAAAGGTAGCAAGGTATATAAATGGTTTAAAGTTCAACATCCAGGGTGAGATTAGTTTATTATCTCCCAAGTGGAGGAAGCCTATCAACTTGCACTCAAAGTAGAAGAAAATATATCCAGGAAACAAATGCAGTATCCAGAAGATAGAAGTAGGTATTTCAGAGGTAAAATACAACATGATGACAATAGTCTAGTTCATATTTTTGAAGGAAAAGAAGGAAGTCCTCAAAGTCAAAGTTCAAGAGAAGATCATTCATACAAAAGAAGAACATTGCATTCAGAAGGTGAATATTTTTGGGTTTAAGTGTTTTAAATGTAATGGATATGGTCATAGATCTTATGAATATCCAAATTTTCTGCATGGATATCATACTAATCAGATTGTACAAGTTGAATATGAACAAAGTGTAGGATTATCATTGCTGAGGAAAAGGGTATTTCTCAAGCCAAGTAAGGAGATCAAAAAACAAACATAAAGGAAATCTTTGTTTAGGACCACTTGCAAGTCAAAAGGTAAGTGTTGTAAAATGATTATTGATGGTGGTAGCACCGATAATTTATTATCTCTTGAAATGATTGAAAAATTGAGTTTGGAAACATTTGTTCATCCTACACCTTATAAAGTGATATGGTTACATAGAGGACATCATATTTTAGTGAATGAGTAATGCAAAATAAATTTTAAGATAAGAAGCTATCAAGATGAGGTGCTTTGTGATGTAATAACCATGGATGTTTATCATGTATTATTGGGAAGACCTTGGTAATCTGATCAAAGAACAATTTATGATGGGAGGAAAAATACACATACCTTTGAAAAAACTAATGAGAGACATACTTTGTTACCGTCAAAAGATGAAGGTGCAGTTGCAAAGATTAGTAATCAAGCGTTGATGATTAGTGAGAAGGAGTTTTTGAAATGGGGAAAAGAAGATGTAGAATATAAATTTTTGATCAGCCAAAGACAACTATTACAGATCTTGAGGTAATTGATTTACCTTTAGAAAATCAGATTTTGTTAAATGAGCATGAGGATGTGATTACTACTGAATTGTCCAGTGAAATATTGATGAGGAAAAGCATAAATGAGGCAAAGGAAATTATTGCAGAAGAGAATTTAAAAAAAATATTGTGATGGAAAGTAATGAAGATGAAGTGGGTGAGAGAATAGATGTGAGTCTCAAATAAATTTTGAAAAGTTCAGGTCAACACAGAGAGAAGATGCCAGTGTTAGAAGCATCTAGAGAGACAAAGGAGTCTCAAGTTTTGCAAACAAATTGTTTATTTGAGTGTATGGCTATAGTTCTTGAAGAAAATGGAGATGGGCACATACACATAACTATCATAAAAGAGAAAGAAGCAGAATTGTCTGATGAAGACAAAAGCAAAACAATCGAAAGTTATGGATCTCATAAAAGCATGGGATAGAGTGACAAGGAAAACAACAATGAAGAAAATTTGACACATGAGCAACAACAGAGTGGAGAACAAGAGGTTATATTGAGAGATATCAAGAAGGTTTTGTGTGAGAAAACTCAATTTGATATTGAAATCAATATGGGTAAAGACTATGATGAGCGAGTTGTGGAAAATAAAGTATTTGTGGATTTCAGGAAAGAAGAGAAAAAATCAGTGACTCGGGAACAAGTTCATGCACATGAGGCACAAAAAAAGTAGTATACTATACATATGGAAGAAAGGAAGAGAAAAGGGACGGATGAGAAGACAAATTTCTTTCAAGTTTTCATAACAATTATCTATATGGAAGTCATTTTGATGACTCAGAGTGGGTTTCAAAGGCCTAATGAACACATTGTTTTCTTTAATATGTTTTCTTCATGTGAAGGTGTGATCAAAGAGAGATTGAAGATGAAAATTGAAGAGTTGAGTATTGAAGATACTTCATATATGCAGAAGAGATTGTTATGATTTTATTACAATCAAGTTCAAGAGGAAATCGAGTTTGAAGTTGAAATCACTAAAATATGATTAAGAATAAAATCACGTCTACATCCAATGAGTAGATCGTGGGATCCAAGAGGAAATATGAAGAACAAATGCACCTAAGTTTATTTCATACTTTAGAGAGAAAGCTACATAAATGACAACATAATTTAAGAACTCATGGACATGAGTCCATGAAGAGTTTTTTATTCCTTGGGATTTTGATGCAGGAGCATCGTGTAAAATTGTGTTTTCTTAAGTTTTAATAGGTTTCTAGAGGGTTCTATATTGGTCTACATAGGGAGGAATTTGTTTTTTTTTTAATTCCACTTAATGCAACAAATTTTTCTATTTCGAGCATGTAGTTAGAGAAGTTGAGTTTGTTAGTATTTTATCTAAGTTTGGAGGATATGAATCCAACCTTGAGTATTTGAGTCATTCTTTTTTGTAATTATGTAAATGAGCTAATGTAAGTGTGAAAATGCAGAGAGAAGAGAGGAGAGGAGAATCAAAGAGAAAACATGCAAAGAGCACGTCGTGTATAATAGAGAAGGAGATTCAGGGTTTTAATAAAATAGAAGTTGGAGATCCATATTTACCGAGCAATATTCTCCTTTCTCTGATTATTTCCATTGAAGTTTTGTACAGGAATCGTGATCAAGCTTTTATTTTATGTTGATCCTTTTCATCTCTATAAGTCTTATTGTTGATGTGGGGTCAAGATCCATGATGTAGATCTAATTCTTGATTAATTGAGCATTCAAGAGTGAGAGTGAGTCCATTTAAGTCTCAGTGAAAAGAGATCGAGAGGTTGAGAATCCAAGTATAGTTGTTAAATAGTGGATATATCAGAGCGAATAGTTTTCCAAATTGAAAAGGGTATTGAAAGCGATTTCAAGTCTATACAAAGGAATTAAATGGAACGAGTACAACTAGACCAGCCTGAAATCCATATAAACAAGTCTTTATTCCCTCTAGGGGTCGGTTGACGGAAAAATATGTGTTAAGTCCAACAACCAGACTGGGAGGATTTAAATAAGGCGCAGTTCTATTGCGTTCCGGGGTTGATCGCTAGTGTTCATGGTGGCCCAGTGATTGGGGTTCGATAGTATTAAACCTCTCAGCAATGTATTTATATTCCGGTGGTCAATGATCCTATTTATCCTAGTGGTTATGTTAACTGTTGTCAACTAGATCAAGGAAAAGTGTGAGTATCAAAAGGTATATGTTCATTTCCTTAATTCTCATTGGCTTAAACTTTCCAGTGCATAATTAAATTATTTTCCAAAATCGTTAGTGTTTCATGCTTGTGTTCAATATTTGGAGAGTTTTTGGCATATTTTGGATCCATTGAGTTCATGTGAGTCCTCCCCATTATGCAATATTTGGTATTGGGATGGTCGGAGTTCAGGAGGAGGATTTTCATTCATGGGAAGTAGATGATGATTCAAGAGATAATGAGAGAAAGGAATACAAGGTATTTTGATCCAATTGGATATGAAATAAATAGAGATTGTAGAGGTACATTTATAGTCTCAAGATATCGAAGACATATAAAACCTGGGTTAGCTAGGGTTTGCATCAGAAAGTTCACCTGACCAAGGCCCTTATATCCAAGGTTACTTCAACTCTCAAATCTTCAAAGTCTTCAACTCAACCCGTAAACCTGATTTGGAAAACTCTTCCTCTTCTTCCCCGCCCCTAGCTCTCATCTCTCTTCCTTACATCCAAGGCACTATCTATCACATCTCCAAAATTTTGGCTAAAAATAATATCAAAATCGTTTTCAAACCCTTTAAAACCTACAACAGGTTTTTAGATCCGCCAAGGATAAATCTAATCCAATGCTTGGCCCATGAGTTTACCAAATCCTATACTCCTATGGAAAATCGTACATTGGCCAGACTGGCAGATCCTCCAAGGCCCATCTCAAAGAACACATTGTTGATACTACCAAAAATATTTCTTCTATATTATCTCTTGTTGAACACTCTTTCGAATCGAAACACTTATTTTGTTTTGACCCAACTAAAATCCTAGCCTCAACACCCTATTACTCATCTTGCATCATTCACGAAGCCCTAAAAATGAATGAAACCATAATAATTTTAATCAATATGATGGATATATACTCAACCAATCTTGGAATCCTAACATTTATTGCCTAAGTCATCAAACCTAGTTTTCTTTCTTTCTCCTTTCATCCCCCACCCCCTTTTCCTCATTTGAATTTTTCATTGCTCTTCTAATCCTCTTTGCTAACTTTATTATAACTTCTATCTTACTAATTCTTTGGTGTTTGTTCCCCTCCCTTTTTTTCACAATTTTATGCCCAAGATGCTTATTTAATTAACAATTAATTAGTCCCTTTTTAGTTCTTTAATTAGTTTAATTTCCAATCCTTTCTAAATTTCTTTTGATTAATATGTTTAATTATTTTAATTACTATCAAAAAGTTTAATTATTCTCCAAGGGAACCTTTAATTATTATTTTTTCCTTTGAATAAATTGTCATTAAATGACAACATATACATTCTCCCCTTATTTATAACAGTTACTTGTTGTCTACATGTTAGGAAATATACTTCCACACTAAACCTAATAGAAGAGAGGAAGATAGAGTTAAGCTATAAAATAAATGACAAAGAAATCAAACAATACACAAATATTTTACCCTAGAAACCCAAACCAGAAAACAAACATTCCTTTAGCATATTGATCTCTTGTTGTCATATTAATTCATAATAAAAAGTTACATATCTAACCTTGCTCTACACTTAAGACACAATCGACATCACACCCTCTTGCTTTACACACGAACAACCCTGCAGCCAATTCGACTTATATCTACATGACGAACAACCTTCTGGTAAAGATAAGCTTGAAAATCAACTACAACATTCAACATAATACAATTACAACACACTTTATTTATAGGATTTATAGTAGGAAAAACCCTAAACAAAGGTGCCAAAAAATGGTTACAGATCCACATAGATAATTGGCTACAAATCCCATGAATCTCGAGGTTTTGTTACAATTGACTACCAGTCGACCTCCATTTGTTCTTCAGTCGGTTGCCACATGACCTCCTGAACATTTATTTTCAGCTGACCTCTTTGACTTGTTTTCAATCACTTCGAAAAATTTTCCTAGTTGATCACTTCGAGCTTCGAATTTCACTCCCAGTCGTTGCACCTCGACTAGAATTTCACTCCAAGAATATAACAACCCAACATTCTCCCACTTTTCTTTGTTGAATCATGAGTTTTTCTGAACTTTTGTTCATAGACCCAAGGCAACAATGCCCATTTCCTCTCTGGACAAAGATAATTTCATGACAATCATAGACTTTAACATCCTCGCTATCAAAATGTTATGATACCACAATGTAACATCCCCATTACCAAACTACTCTGATACTAAAATGTAATATTACCCAGCTTACTATTGAACAATGCTACTCTAAAATCCAATGCACAAATTCTAATCTATAACATTAGTCTACGCAGTAACACATGAAGTAATGCACTCAACCCCAAGATGAGTTGCGCCACATATAATTTCCTCTTTTTACACAACTTAAAACAACAGAAGTAACACAAAACAACTTTGTGCAGAAGCATTCTGAGCACAGAACACTTCTATGTGCACAACACACCAATTCTATTCTCCTTGTGCACGCAGACTGCTTCCTTATGTGCACAAGCAAATCCAACCTCTTGTGCACACATAGTATTTCCCATCACGCACGACCATTTTAACCTCATCTTGAAGACTCATAACCAAAATCATAAGGTTAACTTAACAAAAAAGCTAACAACAACTGTCATACTCATGCACAACTAAAAATATTATCTATTTGCACCAAACTTATATGTACAAGCGACATAATATGTAACAACAACAATTACTTATATGCAACAACATACAATAATATAACCCATATTAAACACAAATAATTAAGCACTTAGTAAATGAGACAAGCACATAAAGAAACTTATCTTTTTCTCTTATACTTTCAGTAACAGGTCACCCCTGAGCTGGGGCTTAACTCCACCAGGGAAAAAAGGGTTCCTAAAGCCAAGCTAAGGTCTCATAATCAAATAATTGTTTAGTCCAAGGTGCCTCTGTTGCAACTAGACTACAATATCTTATTCCCCACATGCATGCTACACCCAAGGAAGTGTGTCCCTTCTCTGCTCAAAAGTTCCTCTGTTTCCCCACTTCCCTTCTAGGGTTCCAACAACAGGTCGGACAAGAAGTCTCAGAGCCCTACAACTAATGCCCAACGCACTAGGGAACCATTCCCAACAAAACTCTCACCTAGAAAGAATGCTCACGGGCATGACAACCTGCCTCTTCGACAAAAAATATCTAACCCATAGAGACTTCTCATGGGTTTGACAAACCGCCTCTTCGACAACAAATACTCTCTGGTTACAATACAAAAAACCCCACTTTTACAATCTTTTCTCTGCAGATAAGGTAATATTTGTCTTTCCTCATATGGTCCGGCCCCTTCTGCACATGAGAAAATGAATGAATTATAACCCCAAAATGAGTTCTCCGCCTCGAAATACACTAAGGCTAGAAATATATATTGCATGCCTTAATTAGACACTTGTCACCTTTAGAACTAACTTTAGCCAATTGGCGACCCGTTCCCATCCCTCAGAAACTTAGGATAAATAATTATCCATAAACTACACTTTTCCAAAAATATTAATAAAACATTCCCTAGGACTCTAGTTCCCCCCTTTTCCCTTTTCTGGTGGAGTTAGCCCTCCGTCTCTTTTCGTTTGATATGTCTGCGTACAACGATGTGATAATATTAATAACTTGAGTATGATTACATTTTACAAGGATATGCACACTGGCCTATTTGCGTTGTGGCTCACCATCCTCATAGCCACACAAGCTCACTGGCCTCAAATACACACACACACACATAACTTAGCTCGATGTGCACTTCCAGGTAATCCCCACACACTTACTCAAGTGCACGCAACACTATGAAATGTGTGCACCTTTCTTTAGATGTGCAAACACACACACTTACCCAGGTGTGCGCATCAATATGAAATGTGTGCACCCTTTCTTTGATAACAATTCTCACACACTATGCATGTGCACACAAAACCAAAACTTCGTACTAACGGCTCACCAACCTATATGTACATGTACATTTAAAATTGGTACCAATGAATCACCAACCTATATGTACAATTACAAGGGGTTTGAATTAGGGACATTACATTCCCCTACCCCTTATCTATGCATTGTCCTCAGTGCATTATATACACATGTACATACAAAATTTCAAAAATATTTAAAAAGGTGTGGATACTTTGCTCACATAGCATCCTCTTGATCCCAAGGTGCATCCTCAGGACTATACCAGGTACATTGAACCTTTACTAGCTCCGTGGCTCAATTCCAGAGTTGTTTTATTTTTTGATCCAATATGGAAACCGATCGCACTCGAAAATCACCTTCTGGCTCCACCTGAATCACATTCCAATTAATAATATGATTAACATCAAGTACATACTTTTTAAGAAATGATACATGGAAAACATTATGAATGCACAAGGATGCAGGCAATGTAAGCATATATGTGACAAGACCAATCCACTCTAGGATTTTGAATGGTCCACACTAGTGTGTTGTCAACTTAGAACAATTTCCCAACTTAAGGGAACTACGTTTGGATTTTACGTTCAAGAATACATGGTCACCCACTTTAAACTCTTTGTGGGTTCTGCCTTTATATGCGCAATTTTTTTGCATGTCTTGGGTAACCTTTAAATTCTGCCTTATCTTTACCATATGCTCCTCCATTTCCCTAAGAAGATCTGGCTCAACCATTGCACGGTTTGTTGGGTTGTCCCAACTCACTGACATGTTGCACTTTCTGCCATAAAGTGACTCAAATGGTCTCATCTTTAAATATGCTTAATACCCATTGTTGTAAGCAAACTCTACCAAGTGAAGGCAGTCTTCCCATTTTGATGGCTTATCCATCACATACATCCTGGGGATACCTTCAATCATCCTATTTACCCTCTTTGTTTGTCCATCTGTCTCAAGGTGATATGTTATGCTAAAGTTCATATTTGTCCCAAATTATTTGAACAACCATTTCCAAAAGTTTGATGTGAAGTTAGAATCTTTGTCTGACATAATTGTCTTAGGTACACCATCCATCTTAGCAATTTCTCGCATGTATATTTCAACAATTTTTGTTGCCTTGTGCACTGACTTCACTAGAATAAAATGGGAAGTTTTAGTAAGCTTGTCCACCACTACCATAATAGAATCATGCTGCTTAGCAGTCCTAGGTAGCTTAGTAATTAAATCCATGGTTAAAACTTCCCACTTCCACTCGAGAATGGGCAAATGTTGTAGAAAACCAGCTGGATGTTTGTGTTCAACCTTGAACTTTTGACATTCAAGGCATCTAACAATAAAATAAACAACCTCCTTTTTCATGCCTGGCCAATAGTATTGATTTTTTACTTCGACAATTGTCTTCTGGTAGCCCGGGTGTTCTACATAAGGACCCTTATGCATCTATGACAATAACATACTTTTTAACTCCTGATCATTTGGCACATAGACTCTGCGCCTATAAATGAGGATTCCATCCTCTTTTAGCTCATAACCTTCCAAATTCTACTGTGACATACCTTTTTGTAAAGTTGTCTTTATGTCCACATAACGCTAATATGATTTGGAAACTTCTAAAATTCTATCGCCCAAATTTGATTTGTACATGTTAATGGTTGTAGCATGCATCTCCTGCACCCTCCCGCTGAGTGCATAATCCATCTTGTTCTCTTTTCCTCTGATATGCTTTATGTCGAAGTCATACTCATTGAGGAATTCTAACCACCTATTTTTTTTGGCATTTAAACTTGGTTATCCAAACAAATACTTTAGATGACTATGTTATGTCCTCAGCTCAAATCTTTTACCCATGAGATAGTGTCACCACATATTCAAGGCATGCACTATGGCTGCCAATTCTGAATCATGAGTATCATAGAGCATTTCATGCTCTTTTAACTTTCTTGATTCATAGCATATCACATTCCCATTTTGACTAAGAACTCCACCAAGCCCTTCCTTGCATGCATCTATGCACACAACGAAGTCTGCATCTAGATCAACAATTCTCAAAGTTGGCGCACTTATCGACAAACTCTTCAAGTGATAAAAAGTCCTTCCACAATCTGAAGTCCATTCAAATCATGCACCTTTCTTTTGCAAGGATGTACTTGGATGTGCAATCCTTGAGAATCCTTCAATAAACCTTATGTAATAACTTGCAAGTCCCATAAATGACCTCACCTCTGTGACATTTCTTGGGGTCGTCCATTCCTCAATGGATTTTATCTTTTTCGGATCCACAACCATTCCTTCCTTGGAAATGATATGACTCAAATAATGAATCTGTCGCTGGTAGAATGAGCACTTGCTCAACTTTGCATACAATTGATGATCCCACAAAACTTGTAGCACCATCTCAAGTGTTGCTCCTTCTTTTCCTCAGAATTTTAGTAAATAAGTATGTCATCCAAAAATACAATGACAAACTTATCTAAGTATTCTCTGAAAACTTCATTCATCAAACACATGAAGACAATTGGTGCATTTGACAACCCAAAAGGCACCATTGTGAGATTGTAATGTATGTACCTCGTTTTGAAGGCAGTCTTGTTGATGTCCTCTTCCTTAATTCTCACTTGGCGATATCTAAATATGAGATCAATCTTTGAAAATATCTGTGCGCCCCTCGGTTGATCAAAGAGGTCATCTATCCTTGGCAAAGGATACTTGTTCTTTTCTATTACTTTGTTCAACTTCCCGGAGTCGATACAAAGTCTAAGCATACCATCCTTATTCTTCACGAACAATACTAACGCACCCCAAGGTGACACACTTGGACATACATACCCTTTCTTCATAAGCTCCTCTAGTTGCATCTGCAACTCCTTCAATTCTGGCGTATTCATCCTATAAGGAGTCTTGGATATAGGTGTTTCTCCATGCATCAGATTGATAGAGAAAATCAATATATCTTTTCAATGGCAACCCAGATATCTCTTTAAAGAAATCCTCAAACTCTTTCAATACTGCATAATCTTCAACACTTAGCACTTTATCCTTAAGTGCCTCCTCCATATCCACAACAAATACTCGACATCCTTTTCTAAATCTTTTCTTCAACTGCAAGGTTGAAACTTCTCTGATAGTTATAACTCTTGGAATGCCTTGAAATGTTCTTAAGTTTCTTATTTCATCCAAGCAAGTAAATGCCTTTTTGTAATAGTCTAGAACGACATGATGTTGGTCCAACCAATCCATACCAATGAGAAAATCATATGAGCCCAAATGTATGATATTTGAATCAACATTTGTGTGTGGTCCATTCATTTCCATCGGACATACCTGAACCATCTCATTAATTTTCCATTTTTCTCTTATAGATAACTGCACCAACCAAGGTTTTCCAAGCTTGCTTCTCAGCAATTGGAATCTTTCCACCATCTTAGGATCTAGATAACTATGACTAGCTCTTGAATCAATTAAAATAGCAATGAGTTAGTCATTAATCTTACCTTCCACTTCATTCATGTGCAATTGAAACTTAGCTTGATTGTTATCAATGGCTGCATAAATCCTTGGTACATTTCTGCCCATGTATTCAATTGTCGTAGCTTGTTGTACATTATGCACAAGCCTCGCCTTTCCACCTCTTTGAGGGAAATATCTGCGCATATGATCTCTGCTACAACCCCAACATTGAATAGATTGTTGCCTTGGCTTTTCCCCCACTGTCTCCGTCATTCCAGATTCTTGAGAGTTGGTTGTCCTTCCGCAATATTTCTGAAAAATGGTGGCTTAGTCCCCTTCTTCCTCTGTTCCACCTTGATTTCATCTTGTCTTCCCAAGTCTTTTGGAAAGTCGGTCTTCCCTTTTGCTGATCATGAAGAAATTTAGCGCGTATCATGGTTTCCTCGAATGTTTTAGGGTCATCATATTGTATCTTGTCACTGATAAATGATGGCAACCCAGGTACCTCTGAATTTTAACTTGTTCATCCTTGATGAATGTGACATATTTCAAAAACTCTAAGAATCTTCTTTCATACTCATCTATTGTCATACTCCCAAGCTTGACTTCAAATAAATCCTTCATTTTCTTATCATAGTAACAATTGGTTATGTATTTCTTTTGAAAATACCTCTTGAACTCCCTCCAAGTAACCTTCTTCTCATCAATGTGTTTCACTTTCACGAACTTATCCCACCACATTGATGATTTTTCTTTTAGCTGATAGATGGAAATTCTCCCTTTTGCCTGCACAGAATAATTATGCAGCTGGAAGTACTTCCACATACCCAGTAGCCAAGTCTTCACATCTTCATCCTTCTTGTGCTCACTATCAAAGGTAGGAGACTTGATCTTATTCATTTCTCCCTATAGATCATCCACCCTAGTCCTTCTCTTATGCTTTCTAACAAGAGATGAACTTGAGCTATTGCACACTTTTCTAAATGAATGCTTTGGTGAGTGGTGATGATGCCTATCAACACTTCTTACTTCCCTTCTTTTCTCATCATGAGACATGCGACTTCTTGACCTACTCGACTCCGTCTCCTTATCCATTTTCTTTTCTTTTTTTTCCAAGCTTCGCATCAACTTGACATTGAAGTCATCTTGTTGATCCTTGTCTTTCATAATCCTTTCATTATCATCTTTATAGCTTTGGACATATTTTTGCAGTCCCTTTATGGTTTCTACCAAGTTAATGCGCTCCTCCTTGGATTTTGTACCATCAACACCCAAACCAACATACAAATCCTCGAATTTATCATCATGGATAAAAGCTCTATGCACGTCTTCCATGCTTTTTTACTTTATGCACTAATTTTGTCCTGCTCTGATTGCTGATAATTTTGCAAAATGTGCAGGTGATAAGATTTATTAGCCGAATTCATGAGACAACTTCATGAAAAATATGCACCATTGTGTCAGAATCCTTTCTTTTGAATCCCATGCATGCAATGACATTCAACACATACCAATGCGTGATGTCCTTATTCAACATATACACCGTGTGTCGGTATTGTGTATGCAGCACAAATGTTTCTCCTCACAGCCCCAATATTTAGTGTGCGCACTCGTGCACTATAGTTTATTGCGCAATTCTAGTGGTGCATCTTGCAATGTCACAAAATTTAGTGCGCATACTTGCACATTCTTATTTTAGGTGCACCATGGCCTCACTATAATTCCAAATTCAACCACTTATCAGTCCAAATTTAGCCTTAAATAGAAACTCAACCCATGTAGGCTCAATGTTGAAACTGTAGCTTTGATACCACAGTCTGTATCATCCTCGTTACCAAGCTGGTCTGATACCACAATGTAACATCTCCATTACCAAACTA
>JASDQU010753874.1:13918-34202 GCA_032191745.1 Picea mariana
TAATATCGCGTTTCGCGATTTCGGGGTTTTCATTGACGAGTGATTTGGACATTTCAAAGTCCCGAACCCCGATCCGTACAGGGCTGTGATCAACGGTCCTGATCCTTTCTGGATTTGACGGTCCAGATTCAATCGGGATTTCACCTTGGCTTTTCCCGATGGGATATCTCCCTCGTAGCTTCTGTCTGATCTGACGGTCCTGGTTCTTTCGGGAAATTTGGATGGGATCCAACGGTCACTGACTCTTCTTCCTTTTTCCTCTTTAAGCTCTTGTTGTGCGTATTTTCTTCAAGGTTATTCCTCCTGAGCTTTTATCCTTCTTATCCTACTGTCTCTACTGTTGCCATTAATGACAACAACCATCACTGCATTCTATCCACTGAATTTGCCAACAGGAAAAATGTCACTGTTACCGTACCCCAAAATTAGGGTTTTGAAAAAGTGAGTATTTTCAGCTCCCTAACACCCTAGAAAGTTGCGCCCTCCCCCAAGGNCACTGCATTCTATCCACTGAATTTGCCAACAATTGGGCCACACACATCTGAATGGATGAGTTCTGGGACTCCTTTTGTCTTGTTGTCCCTCTTTGGAAACGGGTTCTTGATGTTCTTCCCTTGTGCACATCCATCGCATACGCCTTCATGGTCACCTTTGATTTCTGGTAAACCTGTGACAACTTTGCATATGTATGGTAGCGCCTTGGAGTTGATGTGAGCTAATCTTCTAGAGTTCACATGGATTCTTCAATAGCGTGGGTCGTGGCAGCTTCTAAGTGACCCACCTTCTTCTTTTCCACTAATAATTGCTTCATTTATGATCTCTCCTTTAGCACATTGCCTTCTGCAACCTTCGCTATAGTTTCCTCATGTGACCTGGAGCAAGGTCACCAAAACAACAAGCAAGAATAATATCCTTCTGATAATATAAAGAAATGGCACGAACAATCATCAAAGTAGCTCCTTTAGAGATATCACTTATAATTTATCTGAAGCAAAGATTAAAGGTAAGGAATACAATATGAAATAAGGTCAACACTCTCATAGTGTTGTGACCAAGAATTCTTCCATGGCAATCTGGAACTAACACACAAGGTTTCTCCTAGAGGAGGTGTTAGTCATATCAGGCAAAGTTTTTACCTCTATATTCTCAAATGCTATCAAGTATAATACTTTACGACGATTTTTATCTCAAATAAAGTCATTAGCTTATCATGTGTACCTTTGAATCTTGATTAATCAAACCTAGAGCCTTGACCTCAAGAGTGAGTGCTTGCTTTTCTTCTAGGTCTCTTTCACTCAGGTGACGAGTGCTTTCTTCAACCTATCTTTTGTACTAACACAATACGCTAACTTGACAAAAGGTTAGGTTAGAGGATAAGCTCTGTGATCAACTTTCAATCCTTCTAATAATTTTATCATAGCTTCAACATGCAACACTGATAATGTCATGATAAATAGATGTATATCAGAATAATCACACCTGGGTTGCATCATTNCATTCCTCTGAATGTGTTGGATCTTGAGATCCTTCTAGATCTATGGCAAGAGATCCATTCTCCTGCAAATACTCTTTAGGGTTTAATCATTAAACATATGTAAGTACATAACTCTGATATCATTTGTAGGTAGTGGCTCCATCTGGTAGCAGCGGTAATCATTTCCAACTCTTGAGAAAATTTCAAGGGTGATTGCAACTAGTTCTACGACTGCAATTGTAACTGGTACTGCAACTGCAGCTGGTTCTGAGACTGCAACTGCCACTACAACTTAGGGTTTTATGAGGAAACCCTAATTTTTCAAACTTTGAATTTTGAAATTCTGATCCAGGGGATAGATGCGCTGAGCTGAGGCGAGTTAGCTGGTGCAGTCGAAATTTCGAAAATCCAACTTTTACCCCCTCAAACTTGATCTGCGAATTTCTGGACTGGTGCTTCTAGTTTTCTGGTACTTCTGGTACTTCCGGTACTTCCGGTACTTCTAGTACTCTGGTTTTTTGGTACTTTGTGAAACTAGGGTTTCACTTTCCGAGAGATCTAGCCACTGAAAAGGTGCGCTCTAAGTGCCAAAATGATCCTTGGGGGAGGGCACAACTTTCTAGGTGGTTTTAGGGATGAAAAGATTCACTTTTGCAAAACCCTAATTTTTGGGTACGGTAACAGTGATGTTTTTCCTCTTGTGAAATATGCTTCCTTCAGGTTGGCTCTGATACCATGTTAATGTTTATGCCATTATTATAGTTCTTTGCATTTCAATAGATAAGAGCAACATAAGAACAAGATCACTGAGAAATACACATTCACAAGAGACACAACAGTTATCCTGGGAAACCCTCTAGGGGAAGAAAACCTAGCAAAAACTTCCTCATCATAAATTGCCAATACAATGTCAAGAGATAACTCAAACCAATACAGATAGTCGTCTCCAAAAGATGCGCCACTCTTCTCCCTCTCTCCTTTGCCGGTAACAGATCAGAACTTGTCTCTCAAACTGAGCAAGTGAGTTGTGTTCAAATGAGGTGCTAGCCTCCTTTATTTATACAAGTTCTGGCATGTGTGAAGTGTATCTTCACTGGCAGGGCTGACTTCTTAATCTGGGTGGGTAAACCCACCTTTATTATATTTTTGGGTCTTCTTATTAACTGCTGGGGCCGACTTCTTATTCTGCCTATTATAATTGTCTGTTGACCAATCCGCTAAAGGGAATTTGGTCCTAACACAATTACCGACATGATTAATCCACAATGGGGATTAATCCTATGAATAAAATAACAATAAGAATAAGAATACTCTTTGCAGTTACATTATTTCAACATTTTATGCCCAAGATGCTTATTTAATTAACAATTAATTAGTCCCTTTTTAGTCCTTTGATTAGTTTAATTTCCAATCCTTTCTAAATTTCTTCGATTAATATGTTTAATTATTTTAATTACTATCAAAAAAATTAATTTTTCTCCAAGGCAACCTTTAATTATTATTTTTTCCTTTGAATAAATTGTCATTAAATGACAACATATACATTCTCCCCTTATTTATAACAGTTACTTGTTGTCTACATGTTAGGAAATATACTTCCACACTAAACCTAATAGAAGAGAGGAAGACAGAGTTAAGCTAGAAAATAAATGACAAAGAAATCAGACAGTACACAAATATTTTACCCTAGAAACCCAAACCGGAAAACCAACATTCCTTTAGCATATTGATCTCTTGTTGTCAAATTAATTCATAATAAAAATTTACATATCTAACCTTGCTCTACACTTAAGACACAATCGACATCACACCCTCTTGCTTTACACAAGAACAACCCTGCAACCAGTTCGACTTACATCTACATGATGAACAACCTTCTGGTAAAGATAAGCCTAAAAATCAACTACAACATTCAACATAATAAAATTACAACACACCTTATTTATAGGATTTACAGTAGGAAAAACCCTAAAGAAAGGTGCGAAAAAATGGTTACAGATCCACATAGATAATTGGCTACAAATCCCATGAATCTCGAGGTTCTGTTACAATTGACTACCAGTCGACCTTCATTCATTCTTCAATTGGTTGCCACACGACCTCCTGAAGATTTATTTTCAGCTGACCTCTTTGACTTGTTTTCAATCACTTTGACAAATTGTCCTAGTTGATCACTTCGAGCTTCAAATTTCACTCCCAGTCGTTGCACCTCGACTAGAATTTCACTCCAAGAATATAACAACCCAACATTCTCCCACTTTTCTTTGTTGAATCATGAGTTTTTCTGAACTTTTGTTCATAGACCCAAGGCAACAATGCCCATTTCCACTCTGGACAAAGAGAAATTCACGACAATCATAGACTTTAACATCCTCGTTATCAAAATGTTATGATACCACAATGTAACATCCCCATTACCAAACTACTCTGATACTAAAATGTAATATTACCCAACTTACTACTAAACAATGCTACTCTAAAATCCAGTGCACAAATTCTAATCTATAACATTAGTCTACGCAATAACACATGAAGTAATGCACTCAACCCCAAGATGAGTCGCGCCACATAGAATTTCCTCTTTTTACACAACTTAAAACAACATAAGTAACACAAAACAACTACGCGCAGAAGCATTCTGAGCACACAACACTATTGTGTGCACAACCTTTCTGGTGTCACACGCCAATTCTATTCTCCTTGTGCACATGAACTACTTCCCTATGCGCACAAGCAAATCCAACCTCTTGTGCACACATAGTATTTTGCATCACGCACGACCATTTTAACCTCGTCTTGAAGACTCATAACCAAAACCATAAGGTTAACTTAACAAAAAAGCTAACAACAACTGTCATACTCATGCACGACTAAAAATATTATCTATCTGCACCAAACTTATATGTACAAACGACATAATACGTAACAACAACAATTACTTATATGCAACAACATACAATAATATAACCCATATTAAACACAAATAATTAAGCACTTAGTAAATGAGACAAGCACATAAAGAAACTTATCTTTTTCTCTTATACTTTTAGTAACAGGTCACCCCCGAGTTGGGGATTAACTCCACCAGGGAAAAAAGGGTTCCTAATGCCAAGCTAAGGTCTCATAATCACATAATTGTTCAGTCCAAGGTGCCACTATTGCAACTAGACTATAATATCGTATTCCCCACATGCATCCTACACCCAAGGAAGTGTGTCCCTTCTCTACTCAAAAGTTTCTCGATTTCCCCACTTCCCTTCCAGGGTTCCAACAACAGGTCGAACAACTAATGCCCAACGCACCAGGGAACAATTCCCAGCAAAACTCTCACCTAGAAAGAATTCTCACGGGCATGACAACCTGCCTCTTCAACAAAAAATCTCTGACCCATAGAGACTTCTCACGGGTTTGACAAACCACCTCTTCAACAACAAATACTCTCTGGTTACAATACAAAAAACCCCACTTTTACAATCTTTTCTCTGCAGATAAGGTAATATTTGTCTTTCCTCATATGGTCCGACCCCTTCTGCACATGAGAAAATGAATGAATTATAACCCAAGAATGAGTTCTCCACCTCGAAATACACTAAGGCTAGAAATATATATTGCTTAAACTAGACACTTGTCACCTTTAGAACTAACTTTATCCAATTGGCGACCCATTCCCATCCCTCAGGATCTTAGGATAAATAATTATCCATAAACTACACTTTTCCAGAAATATTAATAAAACATTCCCTAGGACTTAAGTCCCCCCCCCCTTTCCCTTTTATGGTGGAGTTAGCCCTCCGTCTCTTTTCGTCTCATATGTATGTGTACAACGATGTGATAATATTAATAACTTGAGTATGATTACATTTTACAAGGATAGGCACACTGGCCTATTTGTGTTCTGGCTCACCATCCTCATAACCACACAGGCTCTCCGGCCTCAAATACACACACACACACATAAATTAGCTCGATGTGCACTTCCAGGTAATCCCCACATACTTACTCAAGTGCATGCAACACTATGAAATGTGTGCACCTTTCCATAGATGTGCAAACACGCATACTTACCCAGGTGTGCGCATCATTATGAAATGTGCGCACCCTTTCTTTGATAACAATTCTCACACACTATGCATGTGCACACAAAACCAAAACTTCGTACTAACGGCTCACCAACCTATATGTACATGTACATTTAAAATTGGTGCCAATGAATCACCAACCTATATGTACAATTACAAAGGGGTTTGAATTAGGGACATTACATTCCCCTACCCCTTATTTATGCATTGTCCTCAATGCATTATATACACATGTACATACAAAATTTCAAAAATATTTAAAAAGGTGTGGATACTTTGCTCACATAGAATCCTCGTGATCCCAAGTTGCATCCTCAGGACCATACTAGGTCCATTGGACCTTTACTAGCTCAGTGGCTCAATTCCGGAGTTGTTTTATTTTTTGATCCAATATGCAAACCGGTCGCACTCGAAAATCACCTTCTGGCTCCACCTGAATCACATTCCAATTAATAATATGATTAGCATCAAGTACATACTTTTTAAGAAATGATACATGGAAAACATTATGAATGCATAAGGATGCAGGCAATGTAAGCATATATGCGACAAGACCAATCCTCTCTAGGATTTTGAATGGTCCACACTAGTGTGTTGCCAACTTAGAACAATTTCCCAACTTAAGGGAACTACGTTTGGATTTTACGTTCAAGAAAACATGGTCACCCACTTTAAACTCTTTGTGGGTTCTGCCTTTATATGTGCAGTTTTTTTGCCTGACTTGGGTAACCTTTAAATTCTGCCTTATCTTTACCATTTGCTCCTCCATTTCCCTAAGCAGATCTGGTTCAACCATTGCGCGGTTTGTTGGGTTGTCCCAACTCACTGGCATGTTGCACTTTCTGCCATAAAGTGACTCGAATGGTCTCATCTTTAAATATGCTTAATACCCATTGTTGTAAGCAAACTCTACCAAGTGAAGGTAGTCTTCCCATTTTGATGGCTTATCCATCACATACATCCCGAGGATACCTTCAATCATCCTATTTACCCTCTTTGTTTGTCCATCTATCTCAGGGTGATATGCTATGCTAAAGTTCATATTTGTCCCAAATTATTTGAACAACCATTTCCAAAAGTTTGATGTGAAGTTAGAATCTTTGTCTAACACAATTGTTTTAGGTACACCATCCAGCTTAGCAATTTCTCGGATGTATATTTCAACAATTTTGGTTGCCTTGTGCACTGACTTCACTAGAATAAAATGGGAAGTTTTAGTAAGCTTGTCCACCACTACGCTAATAGAATCATGATGTTTAGCAGTCCTAGGTAGCTTAGTAATTAAATCCATGGTTAAAACTCCCCACTTCCACTCGGGAATGGGCAAATGTTGTAGAAAACCATCTGGATGTTTGTGTTCAACCTTGAACTTTTGACATTCAAGGCATCTAGCAATAAAATAAACAACCTCCTTTTTCATGCCTGGCCAATAGTATTGATTTTTTACTTCGAAAATTGTCTTCTAGTAGCCTGGGTGTCCTGCATAAGGACCCTTATGCATCTCTGACAATAACATACTTTTTAACTCCTGATCATTTGGCACATAGACTCTGCGCCTATACATGAGGATTCCATCCTCTTTTAGCTCATAACCTTCCAAGTTCTACTGCGACATACCTTTTTGTAAAGTCATCTTTATGTCCACATAACGCTAATATGATTTGGCAACTTCTAAAATTCTATCGCTCAAATTTGATCTATACATGCTAATGGTTGTAGCATGCATCTCCTGCACCCTCCTGCTAAGTGCATAATCCATCTTGTTCTCTTTTCCTCTGATATGCTTTATGTCGAAGTCATACTCATTGAGGAATTCTAACCACCTATTTTTTTTGGCATTTAAACTTGGTTATCCAAACAAATACTTTAGACCACTATGCTATGTCCTCAGCTCAATTCTTTTACCCATGAGATAGTGTCGCCACATCTTCAAGGCATGCACTATGGATGCCAATTCTGAATCATGAGTATCATAGAGCATTTCATGCTCTTTTAACTTTCTTGATTTGTAGCATATCACATGCCCATTCTGACGAAGAACTCCACCAAGCCCTTCCTTGCATGCATCTGTGCACACAATGAAGTCTGCATATAGATCAACAATTCTAAAAGTTGGCGCACTTATCAACAAACTCTTCAAGTGATAAAAATTCCTTCCACAATCCGAAGTCCATTCAAATCGTGCACCTTTCTTTTGCAAGGATGTAATTAGATGTGAAATCCTTGAGAAGCCTTCAATAAACCTTATGTAATAACTTGCAAGTCCCATAAATGACCTCACCTCTGTGACATTTCTTGGTGTCGTCCATTCCTCAATGGATTTTATCTTTTTCGGATCCACAACTATTCCTTCCTTGGAAATGATATGACTCAAATAATGAATCTGTCACTGGTAGAATGAGCACTTGCTCAACTTTGCATACAATTTATGATCCCTCAAAACTTGTAGCACCATCTCAAGTGTTGCTCCTTCTTTTCCTCATAATTTTAGTAAATAAGTATGTCATCCAAAAATACAATGACAAAATTATCTAAGTATTCTCTAAAAACTCCATTCATCAAACACATGAAGACAATTAGTGCATTTGACAACCCAAAAGGCACCATTGTGAGCTCGTAATGTATGTACCTCATTCTGAAGGCAGTCTTGTTGATGTCCTCTTCCTTAATTCTCACTTGGCGATACCTAAATCTGAGATCAATCTTTGAAAATATCTGTGCACCCCTCGGTTGATCAAAGAGGTCATCTATCCTTGGCAAAGGATACTTGTTCTTTGCTATTACTTTGTTCAACTTCCTGGAGTCGATACAAAGTCTTAGCATACCATCCTTCTTCTTCATGAACAATACTAACGCACCCCAAGGTGACACACTTGGACATACATACCCTTTCTTCATAAGCTCCTCCAGTTGCATCTGCAACTCCTTCAATTCTGGCGTACTCATCCTATAAGGAGTCTTGGATACAGGTGTTGCTCCAGGCATCAGATTGATGGAGAAAATCAATAGATCTTTTCGATGGCAACCCAGATATCTCTTTAAAGAAATCCTCAAACTCTTTCAATACTGCACAATCTTCAACACTTGGCACTTTATCCTTAAGTACCTCCTCCATATGCGCAACAAATACTCGACATCCTTTTCTAAAGCTTTTCTTCAACTGCAAGGTTGAAACTTCTCTGATAGTTACAACTCTTGGAATGCCTTGAAATCTTCTTAAGTTTCTTGTTTCATCCAAGCAAGTAAATGCCTTATTGTAATAGTCTAGAACGACATGATGTTGGTCCAACCAATCCATAAGAAAGAGAAAATCATACGAGCCCAAATGTATGATATTCGAATCAACATTTGTGTGTGATCCATTCATTTCCATCGGACATGCCTGAACCATCTCATTAATTTTCCATTTTTCTCTTGTAGATAACTGCACCAACCAAGGTTTTCCAAGCTTGCTTCTCAGCAATTGGAATCTTTCCACCATCTTAGGATCTAGATAACTATGACTAGCTCCTGAATCAATTAAAATAGCAATGAGTTGGTCATTAATCTTACCTTCCACTTCATTCATGTGCAATTGAAACTTTGCTTGATTGTTATCAATGGCTGCATAAATCCTTGGTACATTTCTGCCCATGTATTCAATTGTCGTAGCTTGTTGTACATTATGCACAACCCTCACCTTTCCACCTCTTTGAGGGAAATCTATGCGCATATGATCTCTGCTACAACCCCAACATTGAATAGATTGTTGCCTTGGCTTTTCCCCCATTGTCTCTGTCATTCTAGATTCTTGAGAGTTGGTTGTCCTTGCGCAATATTTCTGAAAAATGGTGGCTTAGTCCCCTTCTTCCTCTGTTCCACCTCGATTTTCATCTTGTCTTCCCAATCCTTTTGGAAAGTCAGTCTTCCCTTTTTCTGATCATAAAGAAATTTAGCGTGTATCATGGTTTCCTCGAATGTCTTAGGGTCATCATATTGTATCTTGTCATTGATAAATGATGGCAACCCAGGCACCTCTGAATTTTAACTTGCTCATCCTTGATGAATGTGACATATTTCAAAAACTCTAAGAATCTTCTTTCATACTCATCTATTGTCATACTCTCGAGCTTGAGTTCAAAGAAATCCTTCATTTTCTTATCATAGTAACACTTGGTTAAGTATTTATTTTGAAAATACCTCTTGAACTCCCTCCAAGTAACCGTCTTCTCATCAATCTGTTTCACTTTTATGAACTTATCCCACCACATTGATGATTTTACTTTTAGATGATAGATGGAAATTCTCCCTTCTGCCTGCACAGAATAATTATGCAGCTAGAAGTACTTCCTCATACCCAGCAACCAAGTCTTCACATCTTCATCCTTCTTGTGCTCACTATCAAAGGTAGGAAACTTGATCTTATTCATTTCTCCCTATAGATCATCCACCCTAGTCCTTCTCTTATGCTTTCTAACAAGAGATGAACTTGAGCTATTGCACACTTTCCTAAATGAATGCTTTGGTGAGTGGTGATGATGTCTATCAACACTTCTTACTTCTCTTATTTTCTCATCATGAGACATGCGACTTCTTGACCTACTCGAATCTGTCTCTTTATCCATTTTCTTTTCTATTTTGTCCAAGCTTTGTATCAACTTGACATTGAAGTCGTCTTATTGATCCTTGGCTTTCATAATCCTTTCATTATCATCTTTATAGCTTTGGACATCTTTTTGCAGTCCCTTTATGGTTTCTACCAAGTTAATGCACTCCTCCTTGGATTTTGTACCATCAACACCCAAACCGACATACAAATCCCCGAATTTATCATCATGGATAAAAGCTCTATGCACGTCTTCCATGCTTTTTTACTTTATGCACTAATTTTGTCCTGCTCTAATTGCTGATAATTTTGCAAAATGTGCAGGTGATAAGATTTATTAGATGAATTCATGAGACAACTTCATGAAAAATATGCACCATTGTGTCAGAATCCTTTCTTTTGAATCCCATGCATGCAATGACATTCAACACATACCAATGCACAATGTCCTTGTTCAACATATACACTATGTGTTGGTATTGTGTATGCAGCACAAATGTTTCTCCTCACAGCCCCAATATTTAGTGTGCACACTCATGCACTATAGTTTATTGCGCAATTCTAGTGGTGCATCTCGCAATGTCAAGAAATTTAGTGTGCATACTTGCACATTCTTATTTTAGGTGCACCATGGCCTCGCTATAATTCCAAATTCAACCACTTATCAGTCCAAATTTAGCCTTAAATAGAAACTCAACCCATGTAGGCTCAATGTTGAAACTGTAGCTTTGATACCACAGTGTGTATCATCCTTGTTACCAAACTGGTCTGATACCACAATGTAACATCCCCGTTACCAAACTGGTCTGATACCACAATGTAACATCCCCATTACCAAACTGCTTTGATACCAAAATGTAACATTACCTAGCTTACTATTGAACAATGCTACTCCAAAATCCATTGCACAGATTCTATTCTATAACATTAGTATGTGCATCAATACATGAAGTAACATGCTCATCCCCAAGTTAAGTCATGCCACACAAACTTTCCTCTTTTTACATAACTTAAATCAACAAAAGTACCACAAAACAATTGCGCTCACAAGCATTCCAAGCACATAGCACTATTGTGCGCGCAACCTTTCTGGCGTCACATGCCAATTATTTCTCCTTGTGCATGTGAACTATTTCCCTGTGTGCACAAGAAAATCCAACTGCTTATGCACACAGAGTATTTCCCTACAAGCATGACCATTTTAACCTCGTCTTGAAGATTCATAACCAAAATCATAAGGTTAATTTAACAGAAAAGATAACAACAACTATCATACTCATGCACGACTACAAATATTTTCTATCCACGCCACACTTATATGTATAAGAAATATAATACAAAATAAAAACAATTACTTATATGCAACAACATACAAGAATTTAATCCATATTAAACACAGATAATTAAGCACTGAGACAAGAACATAAAGACACTTATCTTTTATGAAAATTCACCAACTGCGTGCAAAACTCAGACGTTCCTCTCAGCCATAGAATCTATTTCTCTTATACTTTCAACAATAGGTCACCCCCAAGCTATGGCTTAACTCCCTTAGGGAGAAAAGGGTTCCTAATTCCAAGATAAGGTATGATAGTCACATAATTGCGCAGTCCAATGTGTCACTACTGCAACTAGACTACAATCTCTCATTCCCCACATGCCTGTTACACCCAAGGAACTGTACCCCTTCTTTGATCAACAATCCCTCGTTTGTCCCACTTCCCTTTTAGGATTCCAACAACATGCCAAAAATGACGTCCTAGAGCCCTGCATCTAATTCTGAGTGCACCAAGGAACAATCCCCAACAAAACTCTCACCTGGAGAGAATACTCACAGGCCTGACAACCCGCCTCTTCTATAGAAAACATCTCACCTAGAGAGACTTCTCATGGGCTTGACAACCCGCCTCTTCGATATCAAATAATATCTGGTTACAATACATAAAAACCCTCCCTTTACAAGCTTTTCTCTGCAAATAAGGTAATAGTTATATTTCCTCAGATGGGTCGACCCTTTCTGTACATGAAAAAATGAATGAATTATTCCCCCAGAATGATTTCTCCCCCTCGAAATACACTAAGGCCAACAATATATATTGCATGCCTTAAAATGGACACTTGTCACCTTTAGAACTAACTTTGTCCACTTGGTGACCCGTTTCCATCCCTCTGGAACTTAGGATAAATAATTATCCATAAACTACACTTTTCTGGAAATATTAATAAAATATTCCCTGAGAATTAAGTCCCCCCCTTTTCCCTTTTTTGGTGGAGTTAGCCCCCCATCTCTTTTCATCTGATCTTCCCACATCCAACGATGTGATAATATTAATAACTTGAGTATGATTAAATTTTACTAAGATAGGTGCACTGGCCTATTTGCGCTCCAACTCACCAACCTCATAACCACACAGGCTCTCCGACCTCGAATGGATATATATATATATATATATATATTCCTGCACTTACTCAAATGCGCACAACACTGTGAAATGTGTGCACCCTTCCTTTGATGTGCAACCACACACACTTACCCAAGTGGGCACATCACTATGAAATGTGTGCACCCTTTCTTTGATAACAATTCTTGTGTGCTGCTCAGGTGCACACAAAACCAAAACTTGGTACTAATGGCTCACTAACTTATATGTACATTTACATTTACAATTGGTCCCAACGAATCACCAACCTATATATACAATTACAAAGGGGTTTGGATTAGGGACATTACATAGACTTGGTCAAAGAATCTACTATGTTTTTCAACGTGTCTACTTTCTCCAACAACACCTTGTTTCTTTCCACCATGTCTCTCACGAAATGGTATTGTACATCAATATGCTTAGTTTTGGAATGATAAGATGGGTTCTTTTCCAGAAATATTGCGCTTTGACTGTCACAATTTATCTTCATAGCTCTATGTTCAAACTTGATCCATGAACATAACCATTGTATCCATATTGCTTCTTTGCTTCCATGAGTTGCTTCCATGTATTCAACTTCTGTTGTTGACAAGGCTATGACCTCCTATCACTTACTCATCCAGTTGATTGCTACACTGAACATATTGAACACATATCCACTAGTTGAACTCTGTCAATCCAGATCTCCAACCCAGTCGACATCGACAAATCCATGTAAATCTACTTCACTGTCATCTCCATGTTTTCCTTGGTAGCATATAACATAATCTTTTGTGCCACACAAATACCTGAATACTCTCTTGACAATTGTCAAGTGTTCTTTTCCAAGTGTCAACATGTATCTACTCAACACTCCCACTGCATGGGAAATATCTGGTCAAGTGAAAACCATCACATACATAAGACTACCAACAAAACTTGCATAAGGAACACGTGCCATGTCCTCTATTTCTCCCTGTTTCTTTAGACATTGTTTAGCAGTTAAACTTTCTCCCACATGAATTGACACCTTTATAGGTTTGCAATCCTTCATGTTGAAACGCTTCAAGATTGTTTCAATATATTTCCTCTAGTTCAACCAAAGCTTTCTAATTGCACAATCTCTCTTGATCTCCATTCCCAGAATTAGGTTTGTTGTACTGAGATCCTTCATGTCGAACTTGGAGGATAATTGTTTCTTCACCTCCTTTATTGCGTCCATGTTGTTTTTTATTAGCAATGTGTCATCTAACACAATGCTACATATATGAAACATTGACCTTCGTCCCTGGAATATATGCACTGATCAACTTTTTTTCTCACAAATCCAAAACTAAGGATGTCTGTGTCAAAATTTTGGTACCAAATCCTTGGTGATTTCTTTAGACCGTAAAGGGACCTTTTCAGTTTGCACACTAGCTCTTTCTTTCCCTTTACTGCAAATCCTTTAGGTTGTTTCATGTAGATTTCTTCTTCCAGGTCCCCATGTAGGAATGATGTCTTTACATCCATTTAATCTATCTCAAGATCAAATGCTACAGCCATAGACATTGGTACTCTAATGGAAGTTAAATTTGCAAAAGGGGAAAAAATTTCATCGAAGTCGACTCCCTCAACTTGGGAATATCCTTTCGCTATCAGTCGAGCTTTGAATTTCCCGACTTGACTTGTTACGTTCATATTTTTCTTGAATACCCACTTACTCCCAATGAGATTTCTTCCATTACATAATTCAACTAAATCCAATGTCTCATTCTTGTGCAAGGATTCCATCTCTTCTACCATTGCGTCCTTCCAGAGTCTACCCTCTTCCGATTCAATTCCCTCCCTGACTTACTTGGGCTCCTCGTCGGTGGAAGTTAACACAAATGCAGAACAAAAGTCGGGTGGTGATCTGAAAATAGAAGGATGACTTGTTATGCTATGCAAGCACCCTCTACTTCATTAAAATAAACTTTACAGGACCTTGCTTCATGTGTATAAATATGCGAGAACAAAATTATGTGTTAAGTTCATGTATCTTCTTGTAAATGATTATGTGTGAGGATATGTTCTTTTAAATGGTTAAATATTTACTTTCAATAANTAATCAAAAGCAACTGAATGATAAGCGTAATTATACCTTGAACATTCACCTTTATCGCCTCTTTGAGGAGGTGAATCTGAAGAGTTACAAGCTCTCCTTTGAAGACCATCAATAGTGTTCTTGTCCTCATCGCTGTCACAACTCTTTCTTTTCACACATTCGCATTCATCTTGAACACAAGCCTGGCATGCTGGAGGGATTGAACTTTCAACAAAAGTTCTTGAACTTTCACCTTTAAAGCCTTCTTGAGGAGGTGAACTTGAAACAAAGTTTGTGCTTGGAACTTTTTCCCTTGTCCCCTCGACTTTGGAATTTTCTCCATCTTGTCGTTCATATCCAAGACCACAATACTTGGGTCTTTCTTCAACAACAATAGGCTCAACAATGCTTTGTGCATGCTTGCCTAAACCTTTACCTTCATAGCCCATTTTAAACAATAACTTGGACCCTATTCCTCTTGTGTGATTTTCAAAACCACCAAAACATTCATCTTGAGAGGAATTAGAAGATAAACTAACATTGCATACCTTATGTTCATGCATGTACTTGGTAAGGGTTTCCTTTGCCTCATGGAGTTGAATCTTCATCTCATGCAACCTTTGCAAAAGCTGGTCTTTCTCCTGCTTCATGGCCATCAACTGCTCTTCAAGGGCAATTCTCTTATTCCTGTCTTCACACATCTCTCTCATCAAATCTCTCATGATTAGAATCTCTTCTTTGTCAAAGAATTTATATAATGAAGATGTATAAGAACTACCAACATTTGAAGATTCCTCCATCTTTGCAAGATTTCAAACTTCAACACAAAACTTGCACCAAAACCAATAGTTAAATCTCAAGCTATCAATGGAAAACACATGAGCAAAACAAAATATGCTCTGATACCACCTGATCTGAAAATAGAAGGCTGACTTGTTATGCTATGCAAGCACCCTCTACTTCATAAAAATAAACTTTACAGGACCTTGCTTCATGTGTTAAAATATGCAAGATAAACTTATGTGTTAAGTTCATGTATCTTCTTGTAAATGATTATGTGTGAGGATATGTTCTTTTAAATGGTTAAATATTTACTTTCAATAAATACACAACAACATAACTTACAGCAAATAAACCATCAAACTCAAAACAATCACAAGATGATAAATGAGTTCACCCCCCTCCGGGCTACATCTCCTTGAGCCTCCATCAATGGACTTGGTTCTCTGGGATTAATTAGTCAAAATTTATTTTACAAGCTGCTGCTCAACTCCAATGGAAAAACAAACTATACCATTGAGATCAGAACACATAAAAACCCCAAAAATGACTAATAGAACTCTGAAAACAGATCATGGCTCATCCGGGCATGACCTCTTCTACATGTGGCCATAAGCTTCCCTGAGCTTCTCTTTGGAAAAAACACCTGTAAAAGTCCTCAACAGCCTCTGAAACCTGTCCCAATGTGTTCAGAGCATATCAATTAGCCAAAAATTATTATTCAATCACAGAAAACAAACATAGGCTCACCAAACCATGTCCTCGGTCAATGAGGGCTTCAAGGTCCCTGGAGCTTGCTGAAACTTCAATGGTGAAAAAATTGCAGAAGAAGTCTTCAAATGGCCTTGATAAAAACACCAATGGATTTAGGACGTCCAAAAACCCCTAGCTGGACTTTTACGACACCTCAATCGGCCAAGAAATGAGGAAGATAGGCCTCCTCCCATTTTCCTCCTTCAAGCTTCCTGAAACTGGTTCGGCAAAATGCACCCTTCCATAGTGAACCTGGCACACACGCTCATTTAAGCGCAAAAACCTGGCACCAGGTGCAACCGTAGGACGGTTAAGGGCATGCCAGCCCCTAACCGCCTCGGCACCTGGGCATATGGCCATGTGACCTCGCGCTTTGATAAAAGGTGGTTGACCGTTTTAAAAACTGTGTAAACCATATTCAAACCGACCCCGCGCGCATATACAAAGGTTATATGTAAAACCGGGGTTAAATGTTATAACCCACGGGAAATTTGTTAACACTGCACCCATTTACAATATGGTCACATGTTATACAATGAGACCACGGGTCGGGCTGGGCCCCGGCCCGCCCCCCTTTCCATTTAATACAATAATCAAATTGAAATATAAATGCGTTGACATTCATAACAAGGAACAATGGGCGGAATTTTGGTTAGCAGAATTTGCAAAGGCATTGTGCGGTGGGGAGGTCCAGGGGTCGAACCCCGTGGCCTCCAATAGATTTTACATAAAACTACTTAGCCAACCAGTGAGTGACACGTGGCGCCCACGGATAGGGCCACGTGTCCTCACACCATTCACCAGCTACAGGACATGTGTCGCTCCTGGATTTGACGATCATCAACCAACATAAACCTGCCACATCACCATTATACATTCGTATGGCCTGTACGACCCTACCACGTCAGACCGTACGGACTGTACGGACTGTACAGTTAGCACCAAAATTTTTGCCTGTTTGGCTTGGCGAACAGATCGCGATATCTTCTCCATACGGCATCCATTTGACAAAGTAAATATACCACTGGAATTAGGAAGATGAGACGGACGCAATGGCACTATTTTTTTCGCATTCCGAGCACTTTGAAAATTGAGCTAAAATTTGATCCCTGATCCAGATTTTGATCAAACATAAAAAACATTTGCATATGAAAAAATTCAAAAAAATATTTAAAAAGAAAAAAATGTGTACTTCTTAACAAGATCCCCCCACTGAGCACCCTCAGGCAAGACCAAGTCTGGATCTCCTCAGAAGTCCAACCCGGTATAGGCATAATCATCGACCATCAACATTTGTGGTCGCAACTAGTCGAAGAAGGCATCATTGTATTTGATAATTGGTCCAGCTACGTGCCGGGCCATGAGCTGACACCACCTCAACATTCTTGGATTTGTTGGAGCCGGTAAACCCCACTCAACCTGTAGCCTCAGCAAGGGAACCCTCTCAAGAAAGAAGGACACCAACAAAGACCCGTACCCAAATTGCTTCAGGTTGCCTCACCTGCATTTGGTCAACTGCCTCTTCACGCTACAAAGCACTGCGTTTTCCTAGTTAAAAACCCGAGGCTCAGTACACTCTATGAAATAATGAAAGTAGCTATGGAGAGCCATGTGAGGATCAATGCTCCCAGCCATATGAGAAATGGTGAACAAAATAGTGCGAAGGGTCAAATTCCGCACTCCCCAAATGGCTACCTTCCCTTTGCTCCTTTCCGCCTCTGGAACACAGTGCAAACGACAATACTTACTCATGGGTAGCCCACCACCTCTGCTACCAGTTAGGATCACGTGGTACCCGCGTCGTGACAGTCCTGTCAAGAAGTAAATGTCCTTAATATCGAAGGACAATGTGTGGACCCCTACATGGAATACTTGCTGGTCTGGGTCCCACATATGCACAAGGTACTCCAGTAACCTGACTTGGGCCCTCATACCCGGGATACGAAAGAATTTCAGGAGACCACAGTCTCACAAAGCGGAAACGGTGGCCGAATGATTCTTGACAATAGCATCATCTTCTTCATGCTCTCTTTCATGCCATTCCAAAACCATGGTGATAACCAAATACCTGCACAAGAGGCATAAGAAGAAGATCAACAACTCTATTCAACATTTGGTAACTTTTTCATTGAGAAAAATTCAAATTTTTTTTCCACTTTGCGGTTCTTGCAGGTGCCCTTTAGGCACAGTGCGAGGTTCTCACAGGTGCCTTTGGGGCCACCTGCGAGAATGAGGCATTCTCGCAGGTCTCGTGTGGCTAGCCTGCGAGAATGGCTGAGCGCAACTTTAACTCCTAAAACAAAATCAAAAACATGATTTTTGCCAATGAAAATGAAAAATCAAACCATGAAAATATAGAGGACAAAGATCTTACCTCACTGCCAGAGACGGTTCATCGAATGGATGCTCGTAACTCCCACAACCGAGCACCGAAATTCAAGGGCAAAAGAGGGGTTTTGGACTCAAATATTGGTAAAGTTAAAATGACTATGGTAAAAAGAACTTTTACCCTTTTATATTTACTTTTACCATTTGTTATTGGATTTTATAATTGTTTTATTTCTTAAAACCTAATGCCTAATACCCCTCTGAGTGTAACTTTTGCATACATGGTGACTTCGATGTTCGTACACGGGATATGACTATTTTTTCTCTTTTTCATCGCATGTTTTGATGGTTTTTTATGGTTTTTGCACAAAACCTTGAGCTTGGTCTTTGTCTGTTCTCATGCTCAAAAATACATGAGAACGCGGTCAAGCACACTTTTATCACTTTTTCGGGCTCAACAAGGTTATACGAAAAATGAGCCCCCCTGGAGTCCTCTTTAAGCTCTTTTCAGACTCTCTAAACATGAAAATATTGCCGAGCGACCTTTCTTTTTTCACGCTCGTTAAAGTATTTGAAGAAAGCGTTTGTTGGGTGATAATTTATCTCTTTTTCGGTCTCATCAGACTATTTTATGAAAAAGGAACTGAGAGAGTTCTCTTTTAAAGTGTTTTTCCAGACTCTATAATCATGAAAAACCTTTGAGTTTTCTATCTTTGGACTCGTTAAACAAATATCGACAGACCCGTAATGGGGCCGAGTCACTCCTTCCTAGGGTTAGTTAAACATACTCCGAAGGACTCATCCGAAGGATGAGCTTACATCAACAAGCATATGTTATCCTCCTCAAGCTTGCGTAAAAATAAAGAGGTACTCGCCAGAAATGGTGGGGGAAAATTTGGGAAAGGGATGTGTTTTCGTATTCATATTATTGGCAGTAAGTGTCGCTCTTGAACATGACACCCCCTTATTCATTATCTGAAGCCGGTTTGGGAAATCCGTTTGTCTCTCATTTGATTTGCTATAAGCTCATATCCCAAGTCGTCTCCGAGTCAATGCTGCCAAATCATTGGTCGTGTCATTCATATGTTCAAGAGAAGTTCATCCGAAACCTCTATTGAGTCGGCCATCTGTAGTTGTCCATTCTCTTCATGTCGGCCTTCCCAGTGTCCAGTCCAACTTACATCATACTCTGTTTCACCTTCAAAATCTGTTACTCATTTCCTGTCATTGATGGGGGATACATCAAGGCCCTCCTGTGATGATTTTTTTTCCGTTGACTCCAGCTCATTATCCGGAAACAAGACTTAGAAATTCTTTGGTACCTTAGAACTTGCATGCCTCAATGGCAGGTTTCCTCACTTTCGACAGTGGGTTTACATCATTGACCCCTGATTGAAATATTTCGTCGGATGTTTGACTTCAACTCATTCATTCACATTCGGTGGATTGTACTAGTGTACCTTGGGAGTCATTGACATTAATGGTGATTTCCCTCGCACTTGTTAACGGTTTCATCAATGAATGATAATCAAGTGGTTTCTACCATGTTCGACTTTGACACATATAATCACATGGTTAGATTCATACTTTCAGGCGACGGGATTGAAGACCCTGGATCTCATCTCTTTGGTCCAGGTTGCGATGGAATATGTATAATTTGCTGACACATAGATCCACTTTGTATGTCTCGTGGCTATGTCATCTCAATTTTAATTTTCTTGCATAGATCCACAGTGTATTCCTGGTGGCTATGTGATATTTTGAGGGCATGGATCCACAATGTATGATTGGTGGCCATGACCTATGCTTATAATGTCA
>JASDQU010753875.1:5663-16906 GCA_032191745.1 Picea mariana
TAAATAAATAAATATAATTTGAATAATAAATTATATAATATATATTTATATTATTATTTTTAATTATAATTATAAATATAAATTTTTTCATTTAAATTATTTATTATTTAACATTTTTCATAATTATAGATATAAAATTTTACATTTTAATTATTTAATATTCAATATTTTTATTGAAAAATGATATTTATATCTTATGCTTTATATGATGTTCTTTCTCTTAAAAAGTATTTTCAATATACATAATCAAAGGATTTTGGATTTGCCACTTATCTTAAAAATAGATATAGATATGTTAACATATTCATTATTGTTCTCCATAATTTCATGGTTACAAGCAACATGAAAGATTCAAAATAAGCCTATGAAAGATTAAAATGTTTGGTTAGAAGCACTATGGAAAATTGTAATTTTTGATTTATTATTAAAAGATTTTAATGTTGTTTTGATATGGTAACATATTTATCATTATTTTCACATCTTTATGGAAAGCAATCTAATGTTGTTTTGCATATCACTTGGCTATATAAATTTTGTGTTGGGGCAGGTTTTCCATACACCTTGCATTGCTATAGTGAAGGAGAGAATAAATTTGTAGTGTTGTAGTGGAGCAGAGAATACATGCAAAGTTGTAGCATGAATAAATGTGAAGCAGTGTCAAAGAATAAATGTAGAGTTGTGGAAATGAATAACCTATTAGTGGTTTCTAGTTTGTAGAAATGGTAAATCATAAATGGTTTATGGTTTTACTATGCCTATTTATTAAGTTCTAGGGTTAGAGGAATTCATAGATTGTCAGTTTTATCTTACTGTTATGTGCTGAAATTTCTCCAAAAATATGCTACTACTGAAAACTCTTGTTGAGAACACAAAGATTTTGTATTGTAACCATTTAGTCATTGAACAATACATTGAATGTGCTTTAGAGTGTGGGTGTTTTCCCCAAAAAATCTTGTTGTCTATGTTTTGTTGTTTATTTATTTGTTGCAACTATTATGTTTTTAGTTTTCTCACATTCTTCTCTCATAATTTAGTGTAGGAAGCATATTCCACACCTATGCTTCCTTTTATTGGGTATTAGAGCATGATCACCTCAGATCCAAGGTGTTAGGGACAAGGTTTTTTTGGTCTAATCTTTGTTTGAGTGGGAGCTTGCACATAAGGAAATCTTGTTGTGGGGAAATGGCAAGCACATCTAGATTAGAAATGGAGAAGTTTAATGGTGCTAATTTTGAGCCGTGGAATCTCAAGATGGAGTACCTTCTCATATATCTAGATCTATGGGTTGCAGTATATGGAACCAAACCCACTAGTATGATATATGAAGAGTGGGTGGTGTTTGAGATAAAGGAGAGAATCTTTATCAAGCTCTATTTGGCTGATTCAATATTATTGAATGTTTCCAAAGAAAAAACTATAGTATCTCTTGGTAATAAGTTGGGGAATTTGTATTAGTATAAATTCTTAGTTAATAAACATTGTCTACACAAAAATTTGTTTGTCTTGAGAATGGGTGATGGTGATTTTGTAGTCGAGAACCTTAATGCATTTAATACTATTATGACCTAGTTGATCTCAATTGGACTAAAGATGGGTGAGGAGGATTTATGTCCGACTCTTTTGTGTTATTTTCCAGATACATGGGACATCCTGGTAATGGCCATTGAAAGCACTGTAAATACATTGGTGCTTGATGAGGTTGTGGTTGCTTTACTCTCAAAGGTGAGTTTAAAATATTTTGAATATACCAATGAGGCCTTGGTTTTCATGGAATATCGATGGAGAAAGGAAAGAAGAGAGAAAAGATCAAATCCAAATCTCATGGGAGACATAAGTCTATTAGAAAATCTATGGAAAATCCAAGGAAAAATGTTGGAACTATAGCAAGGTCAGGCATTTCAAAATGTACTGCAAGGAAGAGAAGAAGAAGAATAAGAAGCAAAAAAAATGATATTAATGATGAGTGTGAAATATATTCTCAAGAGGATGGTGGAGATTCCTTTGTTGCAGTTTTGGCAACTTGTGCAGGCTAGAGGGCATGGCTAATAGACTTTGGAGCTTCTTTACATATGACTACCTATTAACATTAGTTTTCAGTGTATGAGAAATATGATGGTGGGATGGTGTACCTTGGTGATGACTCTCCTCTCAACATAGTTGGACACAATAGAGTCTTGATCAAATTCCTTGATGGTAGAGTAAAGGTGATTAGTGGAGTTTTTCACATTCCATGTCTAACATGAAACCTACTATTAATGAGAAAACTTAATGATGTTGGTGTTTAGGTTGTTTTATTTTACAAAGGGTGTAAGATAGTTTGAGGAGATATGGAACTCGTTGAGGGTGTTTGTGTGGGAACTTGGTTCCATCTTGATGTGTGCACTATTCAGTGTAATAGTTCTTCGATTTTGCAGTGGAGAGATCTATAGGATCTATACCTTCACAATCAAAACCTCCTAAACAAGATCTTGATTTAGAAAGAAAATTGTTACCTACACAAAATACAATTCTATGGCACCAAATATTGGGCCATATAGGTGAGAAGGGTCTATGAGCCTTGAAAAAACAAAACCTTATTGACGGATTGAATCATTGTTCTCTTGAATTTGATTTTTGTGAACATTTCATATATGGAAAATAGAACCATGTTCAATTTTAATCTAGTTCTCAAATTTTCTAGGTTGTTGGACTTAATTCATTTTGAGGTATTAGGTCTAATTAACGTTCCTTTTATTTCTAAGGGTTTGTATTATGTATCATTCATTAATGATTATTATAGAAGGACATGGGTGTATTTTCTTAGAACTAAATCTGAAATTTTTAGTCATTTTAAGGAGCTTAAAGCTCTCTTGGGGTATCAGACTAGAAGGAATATTAAGGTATTGAGGATTGATAATGGTGGTGAGTTTTCTTCAATAGAGTTTGATAAGTTTTGTAAGGAGAATGGAATTGAAAGACATAAGACAACTCTTGATATACCTGTCAGCAGAATGACGTTGAAAAATGGATGAATAGAATATTGACGGAGATTGCTACGAGTATGCTTAGTGGTACCAACTTAGAGAAGAATTTCTGAACAAAATTGGTTTCTATTGCACGTTACTTTATTAACAAGTATCCAACATCAACTATTGTGGATAAGACCTCTATGGAGGTCTCGATGAGAAAGAAGCCCTCACTTTGACATATTTGTGTTTTTGGTTGTGTGGCATATGCTCATGTGCCTAAGGAAAAGTCATTGAAGTTGGATAACAAGGTAGTTAAATGTATATTCCTAAAATACGATGTTGGTGTGAAAGGGTACAAGCTTTGTGATCATGTGGTTGGAAAAGTTTTTTATAGCAAGAATTTTATTTTTAGAGAAGTTAAGACTTCTCCCACGATGGTGCATCTAGAAGAGGATGAGGAGAAGTCAGTGGTTTAGCTACCACCCAAGAACGATAAAGATGAACCAAAAAGTGAACAAGAATTTGTTGAAGGAACTGATGAGGAGGAGGGTTCATATAGTTTGGAAGAGGATGAGTAAACTCTACCTCAAACTTTAAGGAGGTTCACTTGACAAAGAAGGAAACTAGATAGGTATAATTATAATTTGTCTAATTTCAAATGTTTATTTGATTTATCTACCAATTCCGATGAGCCTAGAACTATGAAAGAGGCAATGTAGATGGAAGATAAGGAGTCTTGGAGATTGACCATGGATGCAGAAACAAATACACTTAGAAATAATGATACATGGGAATTGGTCCCATTTCCTAATGGAAGGAAATTCATTGGATGTGAGTGGGTGTTCAAAAAGAAGATCGATTTAGATGGAAATGTGGAAAATCACAAGGAAAGCTTGGTTGCAAAAGGATATTCCTCGATTGAGGGGATAGACTTTGGAGAGATATTTTCTTCATTTGTTAAATCAACATCTTTTAGGTTTCTATTTACTGTAGAAGCAATGTTTGATTTAGAGAGAGAACATATATATGTGAAAACAACATTCCTACATGGTGACTTGAAAGAGGAGATATATATGACACAACCAGAGAACTGTGTTGAAAAAGGTAAAGAGTCATTGGTTTGCAAGATAAATTTTTTTTTATGGGATCTGAAACAGTCTCTCATATTGTCGTACCAAAATTTTGATTGTTTTGTGTTAGTATTATGATCTATGAGATCCAATTATGATCAATGTGTGTATTACAAACAAGATGGTGGCCATTTTCTTGTTATCACTCTATATATAGATGTTATGTTATTGTTTGGTAACAATAAGGATGTGATTTATGATAGGAGGTCTCACCTTCTAGCACAATTTTATATGGACTTAGGGGTTGCAAAATCTATCTTATGAATGGATATCAAGAGATATAGAGTGAACCAAAGGTTGTGGTTGAGCGAGAATAAGTATGTAAACTTAATGCTACAACATTTTTGCATAGCAAATTGTAGACCATTGAGTGTTTTGATTTTTGTGGGAACTAAACTTTTAGTTTAGCAATGTCCTATAACACCTACAGAGATGGAGGATATGATTTATGTTCCTTATGCTAGTGCAATTGGTAGCTCAATGTATGTTATGGTCTGTAATATATGAAGCATTACCCAACCAATGGGACTCTTGACTCGATTGATGGATAATCCTGGACATGAACATTGGGATACAATGAAGAGGGTCTTTAGATGTTTGTGAGGTACCTACGAATATTCCATTTTCTATCATAGTGATGTTTTAGGGGACCCACACTCAGTGGATATACAGGGTTATGTGGATTTTGATCGGGCAATGGATGTAGATAGAAGGAGATCTATGAGAAGATACATGTTTTGATTATTTAGTGGAACAATAAGTTGGATGAGTAAGTGAAAAGCTCTAGTCACTCTGTCCACTATAGAGGAAAAGTATATTGTAGCTAATATTGCCTATAAGGAAACCATTTATATTATGAAACTACATTTAGAAGTAGGGATAAGTCATAAATCTATCAGAGTTCAATGTGATAGTAACAACATTGTTTTTTTGGATAAGAACTCAACCTTCCATGCAAAGAAAAAACATATAGATATCCAATACCATTTCGTTGGGAACATGGTAGAGGATGGAAAGGTGATAATAGATAAAGTTGAAACCTTGCAGAGTATTGCAGACGCATTAACGAAACCGATGAGCATGGGTAAATTCAATTGGTTTTATGAGTCTATGGGCCCTAACAATTAACACATAGTTTGATGCTTTGATGCATTCTCCTTTGTGGGCCCTAACAAATAGCTCATAGTTTGATGCTTTGATGCATTCTCATGTGTACCCTTGCAAGGTATATAGATATCCAATACCATTTTGTTAGGGACATGGTAGAGGATGGAAAGGTGATAATAGAGAAAGTTTACACCTTGCAGAGTGTTGCATATGCATTCACGAAACCGATGAGCACGAGTAAATTCAAGTGGTTTTGTGAGTCTATGGGCCTTATGGGCCCTAACAATTAGCTCATAGTTTGATGCTTTGATGTATTCTCCTATGTACCATTGCAAGGTATATGACAAGTGCGAGAATGTTGGGGTAGGTGTGTCATAGACGTTGCAGTGTTGTAGTGGAGCATAGAATAAATGCAAAGTTGTAGTAGGAATAAACACAAAGCAATGGCAGGGAATAACCTGTTGGTGGTTTCCAATACATAGAAATGGTAAACCATAAATGGTTTATGGCTTAGGATGCCTATTTATTCAGTGATAGGGTTGGAAGAAATCATAGAGTGTAAATTTTATCTTACTCTTATGCTATATAAATTTCTCTAGAATTATTCTTTAAAGTGTGAGAGTTTTCCAGTGGAAGGGTTTTTCCCATGAAATTTTGTTCTCTATGGTTTGTTGTTTATTTATTTGTTGCAATTGTTCTATTTTTAGTTTCTACACAATCTTCTCTCATAGATTAGTGTAGGAAGCTTATTATGCACCTTTTCTTCCATTCATTTTGAAACAAAAGTTATTTCATGATAAATTTTTGAATTGTAGTGACCATTATTTTATAAGCTACTTAATGATTAAATAAAATTATATAATGCATCTTAATTTCTTTTTAAAAATAAGTATAGCTTGTAAGCACTTTCATTCTAGTTATAAGGTTTTAAAACATAGCTTTTTTGAATTCTAAAATGGTACCTCTTTCATTAAGTTAGTGGACAAATTCAATGTTTGTGGATAAATTTTTTTTATTAGATAAAGTTATATTTTATTTAATTTAGTATTTTTTAAAATTTTAACGTTGTAAAAAATAGTTTTAAAATGTATAAAACACTTAAAAGCAAAGTTTCATGGTGGAAATTCTGTCAAATTATATAGAGGTATAACTTGCAAAAATAAATTTTTTAAAATAATATTTTTTTTTTCCAAAAAATATAAAAAAATGTTATACAAGTAGGTATGTATTAAATATATAGAACACCTACTAAATAAAAACATAAAATAAAAATTATAGATAATTTTTTGGTACAATACATTAAAAAGAGAAGAAATGGGTTTTCTAAACAATGGAATAGAATGCATAAATGGTTTGAGATTACAATTTATTGTTGCCTTGGGCATTGGTCAAATCTTATAACAACTTAGAACTTGCACAGGTTGAACTTTGGTTAATATCAGAGGAAAGAGAGGAAGGATGCTTTAATAATCTAGTAAATGAGGAAGGATTATTTAAAATTGATGACAGTGAAGAGAAAAGAACTGATGACAATTCACTGGTTAGGTGCAATCAATATGGATATGTAAATGAGGAAGGATAGTTTAATGAGCCGATGATGGAAAATCAGAAGAAAATAACGGATAACAAGTCACTGATTAGATGCAATCAATATGGATCTCACCTTTCTCATTATTGTCCATAAGAAGTTAAACATAGCTCCCTCAACATTTTATAAAAACTGTATCTTGTTTTTACGTTGCATGGAATCACCTTATTTTTGAATCTATTAAGAATAGAACTATTAAAAATATATTTATACATAGAACTATTAGATTCTATTTTTAAAATAGAAATATTAAAAATATTTATACATAGAACTATTAGATACTATTTTTAAAATAGAAATATTAAAAATATTTATACATAGAACTATTAGATTCTATTTTTAAAATAGAAATATTAAAAATATTTATACATAGAGTTATTAGATAGCTATTGAATCTAATAAAAATAGAGATATTTGATAATGGAGAATTAAGATATCTTTACCGTAATACAAAATAAGTATTTCCCCCTTCGTACGGCAGGTTATTGGTAACCAGAGAATAAAGCCAGCCAAGGCCAAGGATGCCCAAGCAGGTGAGACCAACGGGAGAGGAAGGACAGTAGAGGAGTTGGATCAAATCACTGTATAAACACCGATCTCTCCATTTTACAATTTTTAAGTTTTTGCTAACTCATTAAGTAAAAATTTGCTTATCACTTCTATAATTTTTTTTTAAGTATTTATAATGTGTTTTACATTTGTACAATCAAATTTACCTCTCAAAATCACTTAACCTGTTTAATCAAAATTCAGGTTTCAAAATCACTTTACCATTTATTAAGTCTGAAACTTGTTAGACAATCTATTAAATACATTTATCAAAAGTGCATAAGATTAGCTTTACTTAGTGTACAAGGTATCTTGGCAATCAATATGCTGGAACATTAAAGTGACATGGTTCTTCCTTTATAAATGTATAAGATTAGCTTTACTTAGTGTACAAGGTATTTTGGCACATCAATATGCTGGAACATTAAAGTGATATGGTTATTCATTTATAAATGTGTTTTGTCATTTCAAGTTCTTTTAACAAATTTGAAACTGGTTAGAAAATCTATTAAAATCTATTCTCAAATGTTACATAATTTTTTCTTTAAAACACTTCTCAAATGTTACATAGTTCTTTTTTTAAATTTTAAAAATGTATAAGTTTTCAAATAAATTATGTAACTTCAAGTTTTGTCTACAAAATTGAAATCGATTAGAAAATCTTTTAAAATCACTCTTCAAAAGTGCATAAAACTAACTTTATTTAAATATATAAGATATCTTGACACATCAAACTAAAATTATTAACTTCAAGCTTTGTCTACAAGATTGAAATCTATTAGAAAAATCTTTTAAAATCACTTTTCAAAAGTGCATAAAACTAACTTTATTTAAATATATAAGATATCTTGGCACATCACATGTAAAAGTAAATGTTATTTTACTTTTAATTATTATTCCTTATTAAAGACTATGAATGTATTTATAATATTTATTTATTATATTATACATATTTATGATGATGTGCACTTAGGACAATGCATAATCGATTAGAAAATATTTTAAAATCACTCTTCAAAAGTGTATAAAACCAACTTTATTTAAATATATAAGATATCTTGGCACATCAAATGTAAAAGTAAATGTTATTTTACTTTTAATTATTATTCCTTACTAAAGACTATGAATGTATTTATAATATTTATTTATTATATTATACATATTTATGATGATGTGCATTTAGGACAATGCATAATTTAGAGAGGAATGTAACATTTATTTATTAAATAATTTATTCTTATTTAAATATGAAAAAAAATTAAAACTCATTTCATTTTATTTGATATTTACGATAGAGATTGAAAATTTATTGATAAGAAAATTTTAAATATAATTAAAATAGTCTTACTTGAAAAACATTAACATAAATAAAATGCCCTATACATAAAAAATTTCCAAAAATAAAAGTGAATAGAACCCCTTAAATTGTTAAGATTATTTATAAAACTTTTGGTACATGCCATAATTTTTTTTTTCCAAGATTTGTTATAGTTGATATGGCACTCCACTTAAAAATCTCTATATTTTAGCCTTCTCCTCTTTGATAAAACCTACATACCTCAACAACTCTAAGAAATTATTTTCATATTCTTCCATGGTCATGTTGCCCTGGAAATATTTATTCAACTTCTTCCAAGAAATCATTTTCTTATTATTATTTTTTATTTTATTCAAATGGTCCCACCACATAGAGGATTTTCCTTGTAAATGGTATATGGTAATCCTAACTTCTAGGTTAAATGAGTAGCTATGTAACTGAAAATATTTTTTTGATTCCAACCAACTCGGTTTTAGCATCATCTCCTCTTTTGATTTCACCATCAAAGGCTGGTGGCTTAAGCTTCCTAAGCTCACCTTCCAAGTTGTCCAGTTCATATCTTCTTCTTTGACGCATAATGGGGGACACTTCTAGGTTGTTCCTTGACTCTTCAAAAACGTAAAACTTCCCAACTAAATGAGTAGGTGAGTACTTTTGTCTTTGAGCTCTACTAGCACTTCTTGTGTGCCTTGATCTTCTGTAACTATCTCTCCTTGCATGAGGTCTACCTTCCTCCTCGTGTCTTATACCTAATCCATTTCTTATTTGTTTCTACACTTGATTGAGACTCTGTAGAAACTAAGTGTTCATTTGATTTTGTTCCTCCCATGCTTTTATTATTATTTCATTATTAACTTTGTAACTCTACACTTCCACTCTCAAACTCTTCATAGTCTCTACCAATTTTGTTGGCTCCACCCTACTTGTATGTCCATTAGACTCTATTTCTTCATTACCTAAATTGATGTTTAGGCCTTTAGATTCTCTTTCATGGCTTTAGGATCTTTGTGCATATTCAATGTCTCTGATATGTTATCCTAAGTTTGACTTGTTTTTCTTATACCCCTAATTCTACAAAATGTGGAAGCAACCATTGATGTTAGAAATTATGGATATTGTAAAATTCTTTTCAATTAAAGCTACAGGTCATTTTCCTTCTAAAATTATGAAGAATCATATAACATTTCTCTAATTCTAATCCCTTAGAATGATTCTCTTCTAAATCGTCTTTCCAATGATTATAATTATGCCTCAATATGATCTCTGAATTGAAGGTTATGGCTTTTTGAAATTGCCATTTTCACCCAATTCGTGCACTTTTCCCACTAGTGCAAACTAACTCAGAGGGCAACTTTTGCCACCTGTAGAAGAAAATATGTCTAGAGAAAATATATATATATATATATATATATATATATATATATATATATATATATATATATTGAGCACTAATAATACTACTGATAGTGAGTACATATCAACCTTCATAATATAAATCTGATGCTCTTAGAAAATTTTGTGTCAATATGGCATTGACAACTTTGCCCTTTCTGCATTTTCTCTAGACTTGGAATTTTTAGCAAAAACTGTTATCTCCCAAACTGGGCAAAACTAAGAAATATTTACTATGACAAAGTTGGTTGGCTAGTTGAGAAGGTAAAATGTTGAGTGACATATTTTTTCCATATTGTGATTTAGGGTCCCATTTCCCTTACTAAAAATCCCCAAATCCCCCAAAAGTGGTCCAGAATAGTGGATTTTGGCCTATCTCTACATCCTCGTTCCAAACCCCCTATAATCTAGCCAAAATATCGATTGAGTATTTTTATGTCCACTTTCATGACTCACTATAGAAATTTCATTAACAATGGGACCTCTGCCAAGGAGTACCACCGTTTTCTTCAAAAATATCTAATTGGAAATTTCTAGAAAATTGGGGTTGAATTGGCCAGAGGTCCTCACTTGTAATTTTGTATCCCTTCTCACTATGGAAACACCCATAAAATATCACCTAAATATGAGCTTTTCTATTCTTTTTATGGCCAAAACAATATTTTAAATATGTTTTTATTTTTGGTGATGTGACATGTAGGTTGATGTGGTTGTTGATGTGGCACCAAGGGTCCACTTGGAACCCTCAAGTAGTGCCATTTCATAAACTTAGATACCTTGGCATGTATCAACACAGTCCAAACCTCCTCCTCTTCTCTCTCTCTCTTTTTCTTCCCCCTTTCTTTTATTTATTTCAAGCCCCACTTGTACCTAGTTGTCCACATGACACTCCACCATGGACAATCCACATCATCACCATGTCATTCCCGATGTCACCCATGTTATCACTGACATCACCAGTATGGAAAATCCGAAATTTTCAAAAAATTCAAATAAATCGCATTTTTCATAAAAAAATTATCCCAACCATCCAAAACACCCTCCAGTTTGGCCTCTTCAAATTGACTGTTTGTTCTATCTGATGGCCCATACAACACAAGCATTGCAAACTGATGCTCTCATAACAAAGTGTAATGTACCCATATATGGGTACCTCAAGAATTCATGTTCTTGAACTAATTTAAAATCTGATAACAAATTTAAATAATCAA
>JASDQU010753875.1:17114-27697 GCA_032191745.1 Picea mariana
ACTTATATTTAAGAAATAATTACACCAACTGGCTACAGACATCAGATTTTCCACCCAACCATAGGACTTGATATGAGGCTATGAATCCAAAAGGATAGGTGCCTAGGCTGACTCTAAGTCTCACACACCAGCTTAGCTATCAAATTATTGTATATTGTTCTCTCTTTCTCACTCACAAAAATCCCATTTTTCCATCTCTTTTTCCCCCTTAACCTACACAACCCAAAGAAAGGAATCCCCTTATATGCAATGTAGTCCCTCATGCTATTCCTCTTCTCTCCAGGGCTCCAGTACAGGATATCCAATAAATCTCAGTGCTAGAAACTTAAGGGAATCTTAGTTGTGGACAATTCTCCTCTACTGCCACCATTCTCATGCACAGAGACATCATTTCTCATTGCTATTATAATAGTTAATCTCTTACAACCAACTAGCATCAAATATATACCTCCAATCCTTCGTTCCCATGAAGAAACCAAGAACAATAACGAATAAGTAAGACCCCAACAATAAAAAAGTTCGATGCAATTTTTCATTGATCCCACTCTTTCCTCAAAGAGTGATATGTTTGAAGTGGTTGAACCAATGAAGATTTCATTCGATCCCATTCTTCCTTTCGAGAGTGATTTTTCTACTAACCATTTTTTATTTACTACCAATTCAAATCCTTCTATACATAGGGGCATTCCATTCAATTTGAGCATGCTCCCTCCAAGATCTAGGATCATTTCCTTCGATTGGAATAGTTTATGTAGGCCTCATCTTCCTTCATATATACCCTTCCAAATAAGGGTTGAAACTTATTCATTCAACATTACTGATGTATAGCAGATGAAGGAGCCTCCACTGGAATTTTATCCTCCTTGGCTTGGAAAGATATGGGTTCTCCCAATCTTGTGTTAGCTACTAGTCATTCGTTAACATTTGATAGAAGACTTGGTGAACATTTGGGGATTCTTCCTGAGTTTCCTATCAAGTTAGGTAGGAATAATATATTATTCGATATTATAGTTGTGGACAACCCATTCAGATTTAATATGCTCCTTGGGAATTATTATGTATATGCATGAATGTTGCGATGTCTACACTCTTTCATGTGATGCATTTTCCTCACAATGGAAGCATTGTCACTATTGATCAACTCACATTTGAAAATCACCATCCTTATTTGAATTTATACCATGCTACCTCATTATGTGTTCTTATTATTTGGGTGGAATCCACCCCACCATGGGTGAATTATGTGGCATCATATCCTAGGTGTTTAATTGCTTCTAAGAAGGATATTTTGCTCTCATGTTTTCCTTCTCAAGACTTGGTCCCAACAAATCAGTCATTGTTTCTAAGAAGGAACCTTTGCACTCATGTTTACCTTCTTGGGACATGGTCCCAATAATTGATCTATTCATTTTTATTGAGAAGTATATTTTTCAATTATGTTTACCTTCTCAAGTCATGGTCTCAATAATTGATCAAGTGATTTATCCAATGGGGTAAATGGAGTCTTTGCTTCCCTCTATTGGCCAAAGCGAATGTCCCAGTGTATGTTATTTTCAAGATAATGTTCTTCTTTAGATGAAGCACTCTTGGATGATATGTTCAATTTTAACATTTCATTGAATGATTTTTATTTCATCCTTTTCAAATACCATCTCCTTGGATTAGAATCATATGCAATCAAATCCATCCTCAATTTATATTTTGAGTTCGATCTTACTATTTGTGGATCCTTATATTTTGGCAGTTTTGAGTCTTTATACTCTATCATTGAGTTGAAAATTGGTATTTCTTCTAAGTTTGATTTCTCTAGTCATAGATCTTCATATTTTTATTTCTAAGTTTGATTTATCTAGTCAGATCCTCAAGTTTATCTTCTGATCTTGGTCTCTATGTTTGTAGATCCTCAAATCTTAGTGTTTCAATGTTTGATCTATTTGATAGATCCTTAGAAACTTGAAATATTGGGTATGTTCTTGTACAATCCATATGTGATTTTAGATTTGATCTTCCTTTTGAGTCTAATCTTACTATTTGTAGGTCCTTAGGCCTTGGAATTCTTGATTCATTTCTCGTAGACCCTACCATGGTAATGAATATTGTTGAAGATACCAAAGTCAAATACACCCCTATCCAAATAACTCTTATTACATCATTATTTTTGGATTTTTTTTATATATGATTGTATTATTGTTGTTTCTTGGGTATATGAATTTGAGCTACATCACGGGTTGCTTAGGGATCATGCTTTATGCATTTTTTGACCCAATCAAGTATATTTTGAACCTTGCATATAGGTTTAGGTTACCCCTTTGTTTTGATGTATTTAAATTTATTTCCAATTGAATATGTCGTAGGGTCAACCATGTTGGATGTTGGTGTATAATCCTTTTATTTTTGTAGTTTTAACTACTCAACTATAAGAGATTTCCTATGATGGGTTTCCCTAGTCTAGCACCTTTTCACCATCTGACACCCATCCAATTATTTTATGGTAGGACTGGAAGCCCTTGTATTTTGAGATTGCTATAAATCCCTATTCATAATCCCCATTTTAGCAATGTGTAATTAAATACAATGTAAGAGGTCCCAATCATTAAACACATGTAAGAGGGGTTGGTGGGAAAAGTCACATCCCATAGTTATGAAATCATGGGGGATGAGTACAATCAACCTTGGGAAATGTGAGTCAACTTTCATGGTTGAAAGGGAAATTTGAATGGCCAGTGTGGGTGTTTTTTGCATGCAGTTTTTGGAGCAGTAAGGGAGGAGTGGAGAGCATTGGAGCTTGAAGGTATCCATAGTAGGTGTTGTGGGAAGCTTGTTGGATCTCTTTTTGCATGAATAAGCAGGTTCCTAGGCTTATAGAGAGGGCGATTTATGTGTGACATATTTTCCCTTGAACAATGGATTGTTCCATCAATTTTCTTAGGGAAGATAGCATCCGTGAAGTCATAAACAATAGAGATACTTATCCAACCTTGTGATGGAGGCCCAGAGGGAAGTGGGAAGGCATGAGACTATGTGCAATGAAGGAGGATCCCAATTCCTTCGGTTGCATGAGTTGAGGAGAAGAGATCTGGAGGATTGCAATAGCTGTAGGAAAATTAGTTTGTTGTGGGAATGAATTGGACTATGAGAGTCACCCTCTTTTGTGGATTCGTAGCCCTAGATCAAGGGTGATTTGTTGTTGATATTTGGAGCAACAAATCTATGGTTGGGAGGAACATTCGTCCCCTATAGTTGGTTTCCCATTTGTTGATTTAAATATAATTGTTTTTATCTCTGTTTATCAATTTTATTCATGGGTTTTTATTGCTGTGCATGAACTTTGATATTTTAGAAAAATATATGTTGTTATGAGAATGATAAATTAGTTGCATTCATGTTTTAGTAGTGTTGTTAGAAGCACGAGAATTTTTAGCATGTTGCATTGCATTTTAATTTAAATGGTATCCAAAAAATTTTATGGGTTATGTAGTAGAGTCACTACAGAGTAGTATCACAGCTCTATTTGAAACACCAGGCTTGTATGGATCTACTACAATAGAGAAAATTGTAATCTACATGTGTATTTTTGTGTAAAAATATGGTTTTCCTAGCATAGGAATTTGGGGTCAAGGCCATAAATTTGAAATTTTGTATGTTATTCTTATTGGATGGAGGTTGATTTTGTCCCTAAGTGGTTAAATTTGGATCATATGTCTAAGTTAGACATTTTGGAAACAGTTGTGAGCCCAAAAATCGCTAAAATCGACTAAGTATAAAGATGTCCCTTAGTCATTGATACAGTTTGTATCTATGAAGAATGTACCACTTTCACCAATACATCGATCATAAAGGACCTTTTGGGCCACTAAAGAGGAAGCACATTGGAAAAAAGATAAGGTTTTGTTGTCGATACATTGACGAAAAGATAGGTTTTCATCATCTATACGTTGGTGAAAAGATAGGGTTTTGTTGCCAATACGTCAGGGAAGAGATATATTTTCCTCACCGATATGTCGATGAAAAGATAGGGTTTTGTTGTTGATATGTCAGTGAAAATATAGGTTTTCGTCGCTAATACATCGTCGAAAATATAAGGTTTTGTCGTCGATATGTTGACTAAAAGATACATTTATGTCATCGATATGTTGGCTAAAAGATAAGGTTTCATCATTGATACATTGGCTAGAAGATAGAGTTTCATTGCCGATACATCGGTGAGAAAATGATGGATTTGTCATTGACAAAGATGGATTCATCGACGTTAAGGATGTATTCGTGTCATTGATAAAGATGGATTCATTGGAGATAGGGATGGATTCATGTCACTGATAAATATGGATTCATGTCACCGATAAATATGGATACATCGATGATGAAGATGGATTCTCATCGGCAGAAAATAATATTTTTGGCACCGATACGTCGACGGGGAAAAGACATCCCGATGTCAATACATTGGTGGAAAATATGTTTTGGGGGCCATTACGACGACAAAGGGAATATAAATTGATCATTGATAAAAGGAGAAAGTGAAAAAAATAATAAAGAAAAGAGAGAAGAGAGGAGAAGTAGGAAAGGGAAGGAAAACCTAGTCAATTTCTACAAATATTTTTGGGTTTTGAGGGTCATAAACTTGCATAGGCATTTTGAGGCCCTAAACAAAATTTTTAGGTAGTTGAAATCAAGAGAACCATGTGTACCTTAAGTACACAAAGTCTTTGTTTCTAGAATGAAATAATTTGCTAAAAGGTTTCCAATGATATATTTTGAGTACAAAGCAGAACTTGTATGAGGAAGTTATAGCTAAAAAAATACATGGTATAAATTAGGTACAAATTTACTTCTAAAAAGCATAACTCCTTACTCAGAAGTCAGTTTGGGGCACATGAGAAGTATTTCAAAATATCATGGACCATAGAAGAAAACCATGGAACCATAATTAGAATCTTAGTACTTGAAAATGTACAGGATAGACAAGAAGACACATGTATAATAGAGGGATAAAAATGAGAAAATAGTTTAAAATTATGCAGACCATAACTATCATCTCGGAGCTCATATTTGGGAAAAAGAGAAATCATCATAAATATAATTTAGAAGGAAATATGTTTGAAATATCATGGTTTTTATTAGTTAACAGTGTTGTTCAGAAAATCAAGGAAAAATGGGTTTGTAGCTTAAATTAATGACAAATTTATAATATGCTTAACTCTAACAAATAATTGTTGCATATTGCAGAATTAGAGGTATAGGCCACATATCTGGTCACTATATGAGGAATAGAGATATGGAGATTACACAAGGTTCTTATATCCATGAGGTCGAGGTCAGAGGTTTGCATGTCAGCATGGGAAATGCGAAGACTGAATCCAATGGGTGTATGGGGTAGAGTGGAGCCTATAGAGCTAGCTAAGACTATGAGAAGATTGCAAAAAGAAGTGCAAAGTTATAGAGTAGAAAATGAAAGGATGATAAGATTCTAGGAGGAGATGCTATAAAATCTGAAAATGTTGCAGAAACAAGTCAATAAAGATTATTTTGGCACAAAGAAAACCTCCAGTGCATGGCAAGAAACAACATTCAGATCTGATGATAGGAGGGATGACCATGGGGGATCTAGGCAGTCAAGGAGTGTTAGTAGACATCATCTTCATTCACCGAGACACTTTACCAAAAGATAAAATGCACATTCAAGGTCATAGATCAGCCCCAGTGTGTCCCTTGTCATAAATCAAAGGAGGCCTGAGTTGAATATTTTGTAAGGAGAGCTCAAGAAAATAAATATATTGTCATTTGATGGAGAGAATAGGATGGGAGAAGATATTGAATCCTAGTTGTTGGGCATGAGAAAATATTTCCAGTTGCATGATTACCCATCACATCTGGAAGCTAGGATTGTAGTCTACCATCTTCAAGGAAAAACATCTATGTGGTGGGATCAACTCAAGCAGGTCAAGCACATTAATGAAAATATAATTTCTTGGAATCAATTCAAGAGATATTTCTAGCAGCAGTACTTATCATAGTAATACTATGACAAGAAGATGCAAGAGTTCTTTGAATTCAAGCTTGGAATCATGACCATGTATGAGTATGAGAAGAATTTCTTGGAGCTTTTGAGGTACATGAACTTCATCAAGGACGAGAAGGTAAAAATTCATAAGTTCATGAGTGGTTTTCCATCATTTTACAAATAAAAAATCCAATTTGATGAGCCTAGAACATTGGAAGAAGCCATTAGCAAGGCTAAGTATTTCTATGATCAGAACAAAGGAAGGCCAAATTTCTAAAAGTATTGAGATGAAGAAGAGAGGAAAGATGGATCATAGGAAGAAATGATTCAAGTTTCCTTTCATCATAAACAACTCTCAATAATATTAGCAATGATAGTAAACACAAGGTGAACATAAAGTGGCATATTCCTTGAGGAAAAATCCAAGGAAACAACCTATAAAATGTTGGGGATGTGAGGGAGACCACTTGTATAAGGATTTCCCTCATAAGGGAGACAAGATGAATATTATGCACAACATTTAGGAATCTAATACAATGGATGATGTGGGTAGGATCATGCCAGGGATTTATGCATCCTTGGACAACAGATAAGAAGACTACCAATCTCACATAATTGAGGTAGAAGGTAAGATTGATAACTGGCCCATAGTTATTTTGATTGATTATGGAGCTAGTCATAGTTATATAGATCAAAAAATAGTTGACAGTTTTAAATTGAAGAGATGTAAGCATTAAAATTTTTGGTTGGCTTAGCTGGCCAGTGGAACCAAGAGGAAAATCAATGAACTTGTCAAGGATTTCTCATTTTGCATGAATGGAGTTAACGCCAAGGAAAATTTAAACCTCATACCACTTGGATCATATGATTGCTTAATTGGTATGGATTGGTTGGACAAGCATCATGATGTCCTAGATGGCTACAACAAGGATTTCACATGCCTTGATGAGGAAGAAAATTCAAGGATAGTGCAAGGTGTTCCAAGGCCTATATCTATCAGAGAGATTTCAACATTGCAGTTGAAAAGAGCTTTTAGAAAAATACGCCAAATATATGCAAAACATATGGAATATCCAGCCAAAGATAAGGAGCCAAATGTTGAAGATGATCCAATACTAAAGGAGTATGAAGATGTGTTTGGGGAGTTTCCAGGATTTCCACCAATAAGATATATTGATTTCTTTGTTGAATTAATTCCTGGAGCTAACCTGGTGTCCAAAACTCCCTTTAAAATGAGCACAATGGAGCTAAAAGAGTTGCAGATACAACTAGAAGAATTGTTGAAAAATGGGTACATACACCAAAGTGTCTCACCTTGGGGTGCTCCATTTCTCCTTTTGAAGAAAAGGGATGGAACTTTGAGGTTATGTATTTACTTAAGACAACTTAATAATATCACGGTAAAGAATAGGTACCGTCTACTGCAGATCTATGATATTTTCAATTAATTGAAAGGAGAAAGGATATTTTCCAAGATTGACCTAAGGTTAGGTTACCATCAGGTGAGAATCAGAGAAGAAGACATTAGCAAGACAACATTCAGGACAAGGTTTGGCCATTATGAGTTTTTGGTGGTGCCATTTGGCTTGACAAATGCACTAGATATGTTTATGTGTCTAATGAATGTAGTGTTCAGGGATTACCTAGAAAAATTCATCATTGTTTTCTTGGATGATATTCTTATCTACTCCAAGACAGAGGAGGAGAATTAACAACATTTGAGGATTGTGCTACAATTGTTGAGAGGGAACCATAGTCAAGTGCATTTTCTATAAAAGGAAAATCCATTATTTGGGCCACATCATCTCAGAGGAGGGAATAACGGTGGACCCTAAAAGGATTGAGGTAATCAAAAGTTGGTGAGCACCAAAGAATGTTTCATAAGTAAATCCTTTATGGGATTATCTGGATATTATAAGAGATTCATTGAATGTTTCTCCAAAGTTGCAAATACAAGCACTTCATTGCATATGAAGGGAACACAATTTGAATGGACTACTAAGTGTGAGGAGAGTTTCCAACACTTAAAGGAATTATTGACCAATGCATATATTATAAAGATTGTAGATTTGGATGAAGATTTTATTGTGTGCATAGATGCATGAAAGAAAGTGATCCGAAAAGGATCTAGAGAGGCCTAAAGATAAATCAGAATTCTCATAAGCACCTCAGGAAGCTCAGAATGGCCTCAGTAGAAGAGAAAGGGAAAAAATTCAAAGTCATCAAAACTCAGTAAAATTGGCATCATCACGAAGAGCACATCGCAAACTTTCCAACGATGTAAATGACTCGTCAAACAGAGTTATGGATCAAAAGATATTCACCATCAAAGTTTTGGTCAACCTAGCCCAATCAACAAGGACAATTCAACATCTGTACTGCTGATGTCAGCATTAGTATAGATGATGTCAGTGTCCTACATGGAACACACATAGGATGAAATGTGTTATGATGATGTCAGCATGATGACGTGGCAGCACCAGAGGCTACCACGTGTCACCCATTTTTGGCATTTTTCGGTTAGTCTGTGGACCAATGGAAAAGTGCCACATGGTAGTCCATACATCCATGTGGCATCCATACAACCACCCTAAAAGTGACGTGGCAAGATGACCAGGAAGAGGTGACGTGGAAATGACGGTGCAAGTAGGTGACGTGAGACAATGAGTGGCCGCCATGTGGCCCATTCATGGGTTTCCATGTGGTAGTGGACAAATGTCCAATGAGGGCCAACAACCAAAAAATTAAAAAAATATAGGGGTTGGATGGCGCCAACCCCCAATCTGCCAATTTAATACATATCCCGCCATATCCGGTTGGCTACAACAAACAATTTTCCAAACATATCTCTTCCACTAAAGTTAGTAGAGGTTATATCCAGATGTTCCACGGTTAAAACAAACAATCCAAAGGGGGGAGGCCCACAGGTTTGACCTTGGGACCTCCCCTAACCAAACGCCTAAATAATACTCTGCCAACTGTTGGGCCAAACGGCCAAGTTGTTAACTCCACCCAACATTAAATTTAAAAAGTGGTATTTTCTAGTGCATGAGGGAGAGGAGCAGGGTGCATGACGGTATGGATGAGCACATTTTTCGAGGTAGATTTTTGTGAATTTATTGCAGGTTTTAGGCACCAAAACCGAGACAAAATTTCTCTTGGGCTTGGAAGTGCCATAGTCAGATCGAGGCGTGGAGATAGTCTCTTTTGGGTAATTCGATGCCACAAATTCAGTGGTGTTGTTTGTTTTCTGAACTGAGCAAAGCTTCTGCAACTTAATTCCAGAATGAGGTATACTTATGTATTTTGCTAAATTCTTTTGTTGAGTTAATAAAAAGGCCTACCCATTTGAGAGCAGGACCTGAAGACATAGTCCACCAGGGAAGAACTCCGTTATCAAGTTTTGAGTTCAGATTTGATGCTTATGTCTCTTTATTATTGGGCTTTTCCTTCTTTATGGTGCACTTCAGTTTATGCTCATTTAATACAATTCTTTAATAAGTCACATCGATGAAAATATCTCGGATCATGTTGGTATCAAAGAAGTCATCCTTGAATTTTTGAGTGTGAATGATTACTAGGGCCAAGCATAACTAGGGTGAAGGAACACTTAAGACTTTCAACCCCGAGATTGGTTGTGCATCCCGAAGGAATAAAATGGATGAAGAGGAAAAGCGTGGTGAATAGGAGAAAAACTTCCACATGATATTCTATCACATTTCAAATATGGTCGAGAAAATGTATGGAGATTACGAGAAGAGAATGGAAAAGAAAGGGAAGAAAAAGGAAGCATTAGCAGATGAAAATGCTTCATTGAATCAAGGGGATGGAGGAGACCCTCCTGAGCCTCCATATTCACCATAGAGTTCTATCTCTTGTTCCTCTGATCATTCTCATCGTTATCATCATTCTAACCATAAAGATTCTTTTAAGAAACCATTATTAAAGATTGATGTCAAATTTGCTTTACCTATGTTTAATGAAGATGCTAATCCTGAAAAGCTAGATAATTGGATCGGACAAGTTGAATTATATTGCCATGTACAACAGATTGATGAAGAGGAAGTCAAAGTGCAATTAGCCTCTCTTCGGTTGGAAGGCATCGCTCTCGTATGGTGGGAGAGCAAGATTCAAGACAAAAGTAAGTGTGGTAATCTTCTTTCCTCGTGGTCGAAATTTAAATCAGCAATAAGGAAACAATTTTATCCATTGGTTTATTTACATAAAGCAATGATGGAATGCCAGACTTTAAGACAAATTAAAGGTCAAATTGTACAAAGTTTCATGGAAGAATTTAGGAAGAAAGCTCTTGCATTAAATATTCTGTTAGATTCTTATGAAAATTTAATGAAGTATATTGGCGCACTTCACAGTTATATTCGTCATACTTTACTATTGTTTAACCCCACCAGTATTGACGAAGCTTGTGTGCAAGCCACTCACCTTGAAAACAGAGGAAAGCATGTTCAATAAGATACCACAAAGAAACCTTCCAATTTCCCACATAAGCAGTTTAAAGGAAATTTTAAAAGGAAGGACAAAAAGACCGCCAATGTAAAGAGGGAAGAAGGAAAGCCATCTT
>JASDQU010753875.1:39201-52166 GCA_032191745.1 Picea mariana
GCACATGATTATAAGAACCTTGAATTCATCATCAAAGTCCACTTTTAGAAAACTTAGCTGATTAGTAACCGTATTAAATTCACTTAAATGATCTGCAACATACCCACCTTCTGACATATTCATATTAAATAATCACTTCATTAGAAATACCTTATTGGACGCCGAGGGTTTTTCATACAGTTTAGCCAATGCATCCATTAGCTCCTTCTTTGTATTTTCTTTTGAAATATTGAAAGCCATCGACGCTGCCAGGCTCAGCCATATCATTCCTAGTGCATTTCTGTCAAGAGCCTCCCATTCTTCATCCTTTATGGTCATCAACTTCTTGTCTATTCTTCCCAATGGTAGGAATAGATCCTTCTGGTATAAATAATCTTCCATCTGCATCTTCCATAAATGGTAGTTTGGGCTGTTAAATTTCTTGACCCTAAACTTTCCATCTTCAGCCACTGCTCCCACTCGAACCAGGAACCCTCTTTTCCTGTGAGTTACCTTTCGCTCTGATACCAGTTGTTAGAAAAATAGGATAGTAGAGCAATAAAATAAAACAAATGTGGAAATAAATCACAGAAGATGCACAATACAATAGAGCCACAGATATATGTGGTTCACCCAGTGTGGGATACGTCCACCAGAGAAATTGTCAAGTCCTTCCTTATTATTATCCAACAAAATGAAGGGATACAGCCGACAACACACCCACTGTAACTTCCTCTTCTTTCTCTCGTAGTCTCCTCTCCCATAATACAATATTCACAATAATACACAACTGCAATACAATTCCCTCATAAAAGAGGGTTTCCTTCTAGGGAAAAAAACCCTGACATAACTTCTACTATCAGATCTACGTTTCCTTATAATAAACGGTCCATATTGAATATGAAATTACAATATTGTGTATCCTACAGTTTCTTTTACCTATATATGAATCAGGAAGATAATCAGTCTCCACAACCAAAATTAGCTTTGTAATCCCTAGCTTTCTGAATCATGCTTTCTTCTCAATGCCTCTCTCCATCCCCATCAGTCAAGAGCTGCTTGAATCTTCTCCATGCTTCACCCCCATTGCTAATAAGATGAGGCCCTACTCAATGGCTCACTTGACGCCCTCCTTCAACCCATTGTCATCAACCCCTCCCCCAAAGAAAGTAGGCCAGGCTAAATTCATCTAGTCAATATCGTTTATGCTATCCCTATTTTGACATCTTGTCATCAAACAAAAACCCCCCAGAATTAGAATGGCCAAGACCCCTTGCTCGACCTGGTCATCTCTGAACAAAAATTCAAACAAGGAATGATGCTATCTCTTGAGGGAACCTCACCTCTATTCAATAGATAGTGCTTGAAGGGGGACTTTAAATAGATCCCTCATTCACTTCCACATGCACTAGTGAAGGTTATGGTTAGAGAAACTGGACACAATCAGATTTGTTCTAAATAGCGATGATATGATTTTCCTCAAACTATTTGCCTAAATAATATGTAGTAACTGGCTCGAGGACAAGCCAGATAATAATGGTGAGGGAATGTTGGCACCCAAATTTTTGGGTTCATTTTTGCATGCGTACACAAACAAAGTTGTGCACACGCATTCTATAGTTTTGTGTGCACTGAAGGAAATGCGTGAGGAATGCCATAGAGGGTGCACTGGACTAGGTTTTTTCAGTAGAGTGCCAAGTGAAAAGACTACCAAGTGCGTGCTGGTCTGAGTTTTTTCAGTTGTGCTGGAAAACAAGAAGATTTCCACCGAAATCAAGAAAGGAATAACTGGAAAATATCCTCGAATGATTATTCCTAGTAGCATACAAAGATGTGGGGTGACTAGAAGATGAGTTGGCCAAGTAGTGAATATTACCCCTGATATAGATAGTATATGTGGAGCATTGGTAGGAACCAGAAGTGTGCGAGACAATTAAATCAAATAAGCGAGTGGAGCAGAATAGAAAGAGACAATGCTCCCCAGTAGCAAAATATATAGAAGAGAGCTCTTACCTCAAAAAGAAAGTTGGTTGGTCAACTAGCTAGTCGATGAATGGGTCAATTGGTTGGCTATCTGGCTAGTTAGAGAGTTTTCAGTATCGAGTTCATTCTGAGCCTGCTGTAATATTGTGATGTTTTGAATATAATCCTATGTCTTTGATACATATGAGTTCTAAGGAAAGGAGCATGGCACATTATGTTGTAATTCCACTGTTTTATATAGTAGTGATATGGAGTACTATGGAAATCATAGGTAGTTTTCCAACACATTGTATATCTCTGATGTGATGGGATGATTCCAGTAATAAAGATATGGCAGTTATGATATAATTTGTTTCTATTATGAATGAGTTGAATATATGTGTGTGTATCATTTTATTTCTTAGTCCCAAACAAGTTATTAGACCTGAGTTACATGGACGCCAATTGCAGTGATGTTTCGTATGTTTAATCCTTCATCCATGTCATAAGACCTTATGGTCTTTGTGATCCTCTTTGCATCTTAGGTGAGACCGTCCTCGACCTTGGCTGAGGATTGATATGTAAGTGCTTTGAGGTTTTTGTTAGATAGCTCTGGACGAACCCTGGGTCTAAAAATCCCCAACGATAAGAAGGATGGGACATGTGCAAGCGTGGACCGGAGATGCGACATCCAACATGTTGTCTTGATTGGTGCCATTGACAACTTTATTTGTACTATGAAACTCATCCTTTCCTTGGGTCTTAGAATGTTTGCAATCACAAAAAATAATTCTAGTTTCTTGCTAGAAGAGATCCAATTCATCTAGAGGAATATCTTCTTCTTCAGCTTAGATTGTCAAATCCTTTGTATGGTCATAATCATATTTGACAATTACAACCCCCACACCCTTCTAGTACAAATATTGGCCAAGTAATTGGTTGGAAAATACATGCTCTTGATTGTAACTCAAACTATTTGCCTAGAATTGTATTGCATTTCTATCATGAACCTATAGTTTGCCCATTTTTTTCTTTGCAAACTTGAGTTTCCCTAAGTATGTTTCAACACCTGAGGTTGTGTGGCAATGCCTTTCCTCGACTATAAGGGCTTGGCCAGGCTATGCCTACTAAAACCAGACTACACCTCTTCACTTAAGGTCTTCCCATAAATTCACCTTAAGCTACAACCTTTCAAATGCAACCGAGTTCTACTCAACCAAGTTCATTCAACAATAGGCACACATCCAAATGAAACCTTTAAAACATTCCAATAATTCTTTAACATTTATCCAATACTAGAATACTTAGCTAACATAAGAATGGCATAAACAATCCATGACAGACATAGATAGATGGCACCGAAGGTGGGTTTATTAATTTTATTATATGAACAATGTTACATATATACAACAAGTGAGTTCTATCCTTCTACCTACAACTATATTACATATGTATAATGAGTCTAAGGAAATATTTCCTTCTACCTCCTTTCCAACATACTCGCACAATCCAACCCCAAACCTGTCTCTTGCAAGTCCTATCTTCTTCTTCTTCTTACTTAGAAAGTACATTTCACCGTACTGTACCAAGTCTAAACTTAGCACAATCGCATAACTCCTTTACACTCTTGGTAAATGACCAATGAAATATTGGTTTTTCTATGTCTTAGCACTTTTGAGGAGTCCTCCTTTTATATGATACTTGTCTTGCACTTGCAAACCCTTTCACTCTAAGGTGGATCCAAGTGCCCACAATGCCAACTTTGATTGTGCCTAATGGTGCCTCTACCCCGTTCATGACTTTTCCACCAACCATCCAATGTACAATGGTGTTGCACCCAACAAAAGTGTGCCTAGCAGGATTGCACCCAACAAGTGCATCCAATGGATGTGCTCCTGAAGGATGTGTGCTTGGTGCATCCCACAATTGTGCTCCACAATTGCTTATGCCTAAATCCACTTATGTTGTTCATTGCAACCCTTAATTGTAAAATACCTAATTGCTTGGGTTTGAATGTAGCCCAAACAAACAAGTCTACAAAATCTATTCAATTTCTTTATGATAATCCTATCTATTATGCATCATACTTGTGGATTGGACAGATTCATCTGTCGTAACCCCCACCTTGTCTTCCTTCTCCAAGTTCCCTTCCAAGCTTCTCTCAGTATGTCTAGCTAATGCTAGCTACCAAGGTTTGCAATGCACCTAGTCTAAGCAAGGGCACCTAACATGTCAATGGTGTGCCTTGCCATAATGCAAGGACACCCACAACCGACTCTTCTAGACATCAAACTTCCATCTTGTCCATTTGTGTCGGTTAATGACCACCAAGGTGATCATGCATCAAATATGACCGAAGCCATTCAAGGTTAGGGCCTTATAATTTATCTGTTTCTTCAATAACACATTCTCTTAATATGCAACTACAACATTCTTCATTTCAATACCCATCATGACAATAGAAATCACAGTTGAAGATCAAGAAAACTTGGATTTGTGCATGCTCGAAATCTAGGCATTAACCATCACCACATTTGTCAAAGTTGAAGAAAATTTCCTTGTATTTACATTGTTTTGGTGAAGAATAGCATGGTGACAACCTTTTGTTAAAATATGAAGAGCTCCTTAAAGCATTAATAAGATGTCTATAAATACCAAACTACTAAGAAGTAAACACAATACAATGATAGACCTGATAGAGCTATAGTCTATAGTCATCATAACATGGAGACACTTAGAACTACAATGATCATATGGATATACAAAGAAGTGATTTCTCTTATGAAGATTTGGGGAAACAAGGAAAACACACGAACTCAGATTTGGATAAGTAAATTTGTGACGACTTAGCATTCATACCCAATATCACAAGCTCATCTCAAACACAGCCTAACACCTCTTGTATTCATAAAAACACATAGGAACCCATATCATTGCTTATAAACCTATAGCAACCCACACCCATGTACATAAACCTTGAACTCAAACACATAGAATTTATGGAATCAGTAGTAGTGGAGCCTGATGAGGAGCTAGCATATCATTAACATAATTTATTGGCTCTAGAGCAAGGTGTATCCTAGCCATAGCTCTGAAGGGAGTATCTTGTAGGTTAAAGACCACCTCCCAATATTTAATGAATAGTCCAGTCCCTCCCACATGGTTCTTCCTCCCCAAAATATATATATCTTACTAGTGTGAGAAGAAACTGTAAAACTTCTAGAACCTAGATATAAGTAGTATCACCACTGCAAATCCTTGTAAACTTTAGTTCTTTTAGCTCTAGTGGAGAATGGCTTGGTAGGAAATATGGTGTCTTTAATCGAAGAATTCAATGTTTGGTCCTTGTTGTGATTAAAAAACTAGCCTTTTCCTTCTAAACAATGTAAGAAAATGTATGGTTATGCAAGTCCAAGCTTCAAGGCATACAACACAACTCAATAACCATGTTTAGTGTTCTTCGTGTGTGCTAATGTATTGGATCTAGAATAAGGTAAGTAGGGTCATGGTTATGGGAGACTACGAAATAAAATTCAACTCAGTCACCATGTTTAGTGTTATGCCTATATATATTGATTTATTGACTCTATAACAAGTTAAGTAAATCCACAACTATGTAATTTCAAGGAATTTCAATAAAAATTTAATAAAATTTTGCTCAATATTCCCAAACGTAGCATTTCACGTGAAAATCCCTTTCCGAGTAAGATGTGTTTGGCAGAAACAAGATAAATTACAATTATTTCCATCCATTTCTGACAGCAAAAGTGAAAAACAACTTGGAAATATTGCAATGTGTGCATATGGCACATCCTGAAATGCGATGGTGCATTTTTGTGTGCTTTCAGTCCAAACATGGTCAAAAGATATGACAATTTTCATCAATTCATTCATCGATTTAGTGAATTGACAAGCCTATGCAAATATTTACTAAGAAGAATGAATTAGCCAAGAGATAAACCGTTAGTTTTCCTCCTTTGGTATTTCAACAATAAGCATGCACATAATTTCCTCACCCCAGCGACTTGGTAAGGAGTTTTTATTTTTTCTGAAGTCGATCCAGTAGTTAATACAAGTGATTCGATGGAGTTCCCTTCTTATTCACGTTTCAAATTTAGTAAAGGCAATAAGTTAATTCACTCAATGGTCTAAAGGAGAGGCAATACCCTACACCCAGTGAACAACAATTCAGTGACGTCGATGAATGAATGGATGCATTTGAGGTGAAGGTTGACGCAACAATATGAGGAGGAGGGTGAATTATTAGTGTTGGACCCATTCGTTATGGATTAGTTTAAAGCGTTCTATGATTTTTATTTTTTGTTGGTCATTATCATTAGAATTTGGTAAATTAATTATTTGCAAAATTTTAATTTTACATTGTTTAAATTTAAATTGTGTTTTTAAGTATATAAATTAATTCAACATCATAAAAAATCTTTAAGACATCTGGAACATGTAAATTCAATCACTAAAATGTGCAATTCCATCCATTTTCTAAATTTCTAACAAGATTTTGAACAAAACTCATAAACAAAAAATACCAAAAAATCATTGGATGTAATCTCCAATGATTTGTGGGTTCGGGAAGGTGAATCATTTTTCACCCCACACTATGGGTAGCGAGAAAATATATAATATATTTTCTCCAATAAAACACCACCCCCCACCCTCATATATGAGGGTGAGATGAGCCTCCAGTGTAGTATGGGTAGTGAAGTGAGGATGAGCCTCTATTGTAGCATTGTACTATGCGCACATCCTCCAGCGTTACAACGAACAAACATGCAGCCAAATGGTAAAATAAATTGGTAAAGGAAGTGAATCATGGTGTGTAGCATTTTCAAACTTTTGGAATAAACAATTATCTTATCTTGGCTTAGAAGTGCTCCAGAGGAAAGGGCAATTGTTTTAGAGACACAAAATTTAGATTTAAAGGAATATATTAGAAAAGTTGAAGACAAAGTATTTGAGAAAGTTATGGATACCAGTTCGTTAGTGGCTGAAGAGGAGATCATGGACATGGATGATTTTAAGGATGGATTTTTTTTTTTAATGTAGAAACTTTGGCGAATCTTATTAATCTTTCATATGCCAACTATAAATGTTTGGCTATATTTTTGTAAAAATATTCAAATTTATAAGGATTTTATATAGTTTTTATAAAATTTTGGTAGCCCCTAAAATAATCCATGATTCATGGAATTAAAAAAAGATGAAAATGAATACAATTCCTCAAGAAAGACCTACAAGTTTCCAACTAGCATACATCAAAATTTGCATATCACAACTAAATGAGTTGAGGATGCACTATAGCATATAGGAAGTGCTATAAATGATATTAGATCTATAAATTGAAGTAACAGAAAAAGATGATATCAGATCTATAAATTGAAGTAACAAAGAAAGAATTGGCAGTAGCCTCAACAATGAAGGAAAAAGAGGCTTTCAAGAAAGTTGTATTTGTAATTAGGAAAGAAGCAATGTTCAAAACATTGGATAAAATTTCAGAGAGAATGTCATTACTTCTTTCTATTGATCATCCTTGTATGCACAGGCGTCTTTCAAAGGCCAAGAAACTAGTTGAGTCACATGAAGAGAAAAGGGACAAGTCCAATCTTTTTCTGAGGAGTCACTTGGAGTGGGGAATGTTGTATTCTAGTGAAGTGTGTTTTAGTGTTTTAACCACACCAATTGTGATTAAGTGTGGTGCAACATCCAAATTTGAGTGTGTAATTAAATAACAAACTAAAATCCAAAAAACAATTGTTAGAGCTATGCCACCATCAATATCAACGAATATGGAAACTACAGAGATGGAAAGCAGACTGCAGCCCCTTTGGTTTCATTTTTTACAAAAGTATGCATGCTTCCTTATATTTTAAGGAGATCTAGAGTCTAGATTTGAATAATCAAGAGATTTAGTTGTGGAACAGCTAATCCCTGCCTAGTTGAACAAATTAAGTAAGTAATGGTTAGTTGAACAAGTCGACATTTATATAAATTAAATATTTAATCAAATTAATTACAACTTAATTCATAATATTTTATAGTTAAATGACTACTTATTGCTCCAGTCCCACTAGAGTCAGTCAAGACAACTAGGATCAGATATGCAAGCGGAGTATAGCATAACTTGTCTTATCTTCCATCATGGAAGTATATCCAATCTTACAATAATATATATCCCATTGAATGGACCCATTTATCTAAGGTAAAACATAACTTTTTAGGCATATACAATTAGTAGTTTCCCCTTCTCACCTTCCACGATTTGCCTCGATGATGAATCCAGTTTGAGGATATCCGGAAAACCCTTCTGAAAATCTTCGCCCCAGTAATCTGAAAACAACAATAAGATAATCTTACGTAATTAATTACCAATTCCATTATACTAGTGACTGAAATTAGTTACGAAATTTACGGTATGTGAATTAGACATGGTTTTTCTTCTTTAATTTATTAGTTAGAAAAGAAAGACACCTAAATTAATGTGCATCTATCCTCGTTTAGAAATAAATTTTAACCACGGTAAGTTAATTTGCCATACGGTTATAATATACGTGTGAATCCAAAGTCCGATAGTACGCATAAGGAACAATTGTTAACAAGGGTTCAACTGATTGAGAATTCAGTCACACTCTGTCCGCCAATTCTTTGTTCTATAACAAAGAAGGTTAAGACGTAAAGGTCAGATTAAATATATGAAAGATAGTCTGCATCCACTGATGTAACACTCAATAATGTTATTTATTATTTTATTTACATATCCATCCACACTAATGTTAATTAATTTAGTGTATAAATAAGGGTTAAGATATAGGTTTAATTTACTTAATTATGTTGATAGGTTTATACCTATTGAAAATGGGTACAATTAATGATCTTTTAATTAAAAATATTAATTTTATGGTTAATAATTAAAGATGCTGACATATTTTTTGTATTATTAAATTGTATTATTATATGTGAAAGAAAGGCCGAATTTGCAGAATGAATGGCAAGGATTCCTAGGAGAATTTTGGGATGCCCATAAACCTTTGTTCATCGTGAGAAGAGAACCATCTCTTCTAATCTCGTCAAATAGTTTAGTAGAAGTGTACATGCATTCTTCCGCTAAAAGCAAGAAGAATAATAAGCCACACTCTGACTACCGTGTTGAAGGATATTATGCCAAGCAGTCTATCACTCTTTTCAACCGCTTTAATGAAGTCGTTGTAGAGGTATGTATGTTCCCTGATGTTTTCTTTACCTTCTATATTTACATTCCATGGAAAGCGCCCTCAGAAAACCCCAAACTATGGCATGCAAAGCAAGCGCTCTCCATATCATTTCCTCCCATTAGATGGTCCATAAACCCTACGCGTCTCATGCAAAATGAGCACTCCAATGAGATATTCTGAATTATGTGGAAGTGAAAAGTTTTAACATTTCAAAAAAGATTTCTAACATTGTTTAATCGCTGCAATTTCCTATCAGCGTTCATCAACCACAACTTAAGTGGTTGTGCTAGTTTAATTAATTAATATTAATAACTTTAAATTTTGCAATTTGCATATGCCCTGATTTCATTTTCAACATTGTTTAATGGCTGCATTTTCCTATCAGCGTTCATCAACCACAACTTAAGTGGTTGTGCTAGTTTAATTAATTACTATTAATAATTTTAAATTTTGCAATTTGCATATGCCCTGATTTCATAGAGGACTTAATTTCACACTTTAAAAATTTATTTAAAAAATTACAAAAACTGTTAATAGAATAGTGTATGTATGCACATTCCAAATATAGATAATATGCATGTGCATGTGACCGCATGGGAAATTGGTTGGGATGTTTTCAACAATATCCACCTTCATAACAATTTACTTGATATATCATGCCCAAATTAATTCATCACCTTTTCTGCAAGCCAAGAGAAGCCAAACACCATCACAACTTCTCTAACAAGACTGGTTTCGTAAACATGTTTGCAGAATTCACTTTTGTATGGACCTTTTCTAGAGCCACTCCACCTTCATTAACAACCTGTCTTACAAAATGGTATTTGATAGAGATATGCTTCGTCTTACTGTGATAAGATGGATTTATTTCCAAATGAATAACGCTTTGACTATCACAAAATACTTTCACCTTGTCTTGCATCCTTCCAAACTCACCCAACAAACCTTTCAACCAAATTGCCTCCTTGCAAGCATGTGAAGTAACCATATATTATGCCTCAGTAGTGGATAAAAAAACTACATTTTGAAGCTTTGACATCCAACTAACAGGTCCTCCTGCAAGAGTAAAGACATATCCTAAAGTGGATCCCCTTTTTTCTAAGTCACCTGCAAAATCTAAATCTACACAACCGCAAACTGAATCATTAGAACCATAATAGGTGATAGGATAATTACTTTTGCCACTAAGATATTGAAGCACCCATTTCATTATTTCCCAATGCTCTGTATCTGAATTTTCCATGTATATACTGACAACACCAACTGCATGTGAAATATTTGGTCTAGTACTCACCATCGCATACATCAAACTTTATGCTGCATTAGCATATGGTACACGAGACATATAATCCTTTTCTTTTTCATTACTAGGACATAAACATGAAGAAAGATTGAAATGGGAAGCCAAATGGATATGTACGGGTCTCACATCATTCATATTGAATCTCATAGGTTCTTTCTCCACATACTTCTATTGTGATAACCACAATTTAGCATTTATCCTATCTCTGTGTATCTCCATGCTTAAGATTTGTTTTGTTGCTCCTAGATCCTTCATATCAAACACCCTAGCCAACTGAGACCTTAACATGTTGATCTTGACCATAATTTTTCTTACCAGAAGCATATCGTCAACATATAACACCAAAATAATGAACATGTCATTTTCCAACTTTTTAAATTAAACACAATTATCATATTCACTTCTTGTAAAATTTAGGCTCACCATGAAGGAATCAAACTTCTTGTACCATTTCCTAAGAGACTGTCTCAGGCCATACAATGATTTCTTGAGTTTGAAAACAAACCTCTTATTGTGATCATGAACAAACCATTCTAGTTGTTCCATATATATAACCTCATCCAAATCTCTATGTAGAAACATTGTTTTAACATCTAGCTGCTCTGACTCAAGATCAAGTAAAGCAACTAGTGCTAACACAACACGAACTAAAACAAGCTTCACAACTAGTGAAAATATCTCATGAAAATCAATATCTTCCTTTTGAGAATATCCTTTTGCTACCCATGTTGTTTTATACCTTTCGACTTTATCATCAACACCCTTTTTCAGTTTGTAGACCCACTTGCAACTGAAAACCTTCTTGTCCTTTGGAAGTTCTACCAAGTCCCATGTTTTATTCCTTTCTAAGGAATCCATTTCTTCTTTCATATCTTTTTTCCATTGAGCACTTTCAGATACCTTAATTTCTTCCTGAAAACAGCTAGGCTCTCCATCAATGGAAACCAAAGCCAGAGATGAAACATAATCGTCATACCTTGTAGGAGGATTCCTGACCTGTGTAGATCTCCTTNTGAGGAATATCCTTAGTTTCCTGGATATTTTTTTCATCTTCTTCTTCTGGAACTTCTTCATGCTCCTCCCTTTCTGAAGATGGTTGAGTTTCCAACCAAATTTGTTGAACTTGTGGTACTTGTTCTTGTCTCACTTCAACATCTACCGGTTCTGATTTTAAGAGTAAGGATTCATCAAATACTACATCTCTACAAATGATGAGCTTGTGGGCAATAAGATCCCACAGTCTGTACCCCTTAACTCCATAACCATAACCAACAAAGACATATTTCTTTGATCTAGGATCTAACTTAGAATGTTGATCTTTAGAAATAAGAGCATAAGCATCACATAAAAATATTCCTAGATTTGAAAAATCACATGAATGACCTGTCCATACCTCTTATGGAATCTTACAGTTTATTGCAGTTGATGGTGACCGATTTATCATATAGCTAGTTGTAAGAACTGATTCTGCCCACAATTCTTGCTGCAACTTGGCATTACTGAGCATGCTCCTTGCTCTCTCTAGGAGAGTCCTATTCATGCATTCAACAACACCATTATGCTAAGGACTATAAACCGTGGTCTTATGTCTTTCAATCCCATCTTCCTTGCAATAGTTCTCATATTTCATAGATGTGAACTCACCTCCATTATCTGTTCTTAAACACTTGATTGACCCATCAATGATCTTCTCAACCAAAACTTTGAATTGCTTAAAGGTATTAAATGCATCAGTTTTTCTTTTAAGTAAATAGACCCAAACCTTTTTGGAGTAATCATCTATAAATGTCACAAAATATGATGATCCTCCAAAAGAAACTGTAGGGGATGGTCCCCAAACATCTAAATGAATGTAATCAAGGATACCTTTTCTTATATTTCTTCCTATTTTAAACTTTTGTCTACATTGTTTTCCAAAGACACAATACTTGCATAAATTCAAATTCAAAAACTTTAAACTTGGAAGTGACATATGATCAACCAATACCTTTATCCGTTTCTTGCTCATATGACCCAAACGCTAATGTCATAAACGAACATAGTCACTTGCATCTTCAGATGCTACTACTTCTTGATTTACTTATGTCCTTCCTTCAAGCTGATAAATGTTCCCAATCCTTTTTTCCTTCATGACTACTATGATGTCCTTGGACACCTTCAGTACTCCACCTTCAGTTGTACACCTGTAACCAACAAAATCTAGAACTCCCAAAGATATCAAATTCTTTCTAAGTTCGGGTACACGCCTTACATATTTTAATGTTCTTACAAAACCATCATGCCTTTTAATTCAGACGCTACCAACTCCAATAATTTTACAGGAAAAATCATTTCCCATAAAAGCAACACCATCATTAATAGACTGGTGAGTTGAGAACCAAATTCTATGAAGACACATGTGGCTGGATGCACCAAAATCTAAAAAACAATGCTGATATTGATGTGAAACATCACAAGTAGACAATACCTCATCATTCATACCTGAACCAGAACTTGAA
>JASDQU010753876.1:8082-22180 GCA_032191745.1 Picea mariana
TTGCCCTGATATTCGCCTCTCTGACAATCGTCCATCTTGCATTTTGGCAAAAACAAAGTGAAATACAGGCTCGCTTTGTATAGCCAATATTTGACATAGAAATATAAACATTAGCGGATGTGGCACTTCATCATCACTAAACATATTCTTATTTTCTAGTGAACCCATGTTGTTTTCGTTGGACCTAACGAGACGAACTGTCAAAATTTTCTGGTAGGGTTGACACATGGTGCAAGGACCACTAAAAATTAAATCCGACTCTGTTGGACCAACCTCCCACCAACTTGACTTATTCACTCATTAATCAATTTACAGGTTTCGTATTCAACTAATAATTCATTAATATTTATATTAATTCATTAATAATTAATTAATATTTATATTAATTCATTAATCAAAACGAGATTATGTTTTAAATGCAAAACGATTCCACTAACAATTAATTAATATTTATATTAATTAATTAATAGAAACGAGAGTGTGTTTTAAATGCAAAACGGTATAAAATTGTGTACATGCATTGAAATATTAATAAAATGTAAGTTTTATGTTTGACTTTTTTGGTTTTTCATTGGAATTTAATTAGATGATTGGGATGAATTTGCAATTTTTGAATGGGTGATTGAATACTTCTTTTTCACTATCAAAAAAAATATACATATCAATGTATAATATAAAAAAAGTCCATCATTACAACATATAAGTTTGGTTTAAAAATTATATAATAGAAATGATTGAATACATCATTATAATCAAATTGTATGATATTAATATTTTATATTTATAATTTCATTAATTTAAAATGATTTTTGTCAAATTGCAAAAAAAAATAAGTTTTTTTTTTTCATTATTCTAAATTATTGAAAAATATCAATTTATAACATGTTTAGACTACTTACATTAAATGTAAAACAATGGATATAAATGTATATTGTTTTTTTAAAACTTTAATTCTATTTGAATGTATATTTTTAGTGTTTTTATTCAAATATATACTTTGAGTGTAGTGATGGCTTCATTTAGCACATGAAACACCCCTGAATCCATTGATCTTGTAGTTTGAGGGTCCCTCTCATCCAACTCAGAGTTTGAGACAAATCATCATACTCTTTGGGAACGCTGTATTTGCCAGATTTGTGCCTTAGACCCTATGGTTAAGGATCAATTTGTATTTAAAGGCTCCCCCTACCATGAGATGAAAGGATGGTTTTTTGTCTTTTCGGAGATTCACTTGGTTCTCTTTATATACTAATGACTTAGGAGGATTGGAGATGCTTAGTCTTCTTTCTCCAACAGATATTCGACCCTCTTTGATAGCTTACCATAGGTCAGTTCCATAAAGTTCTAACATGCATCAAGTTGATTACCTCTTACTTCCAACGCTCTAACACTAATAGGAAGAGGCTCCATGGCTAGCTTCCAAACTCATATGACTAACCTACAGGGTGTCGTAGACTTAATAACTCCCATGACCTCACACTTATCACTCATTTATTTGTGACCTTGAATGTTAGAAATATTTTTTCAAAGTAATAGGTCATGGTCAAAGAACTTCTTTTTTGAGCTTCATCATTATTTCCCATCACATCTTATTATACATGTCGCTAGGCATGTATATAGCATTCGATTTATCACTGACTGGATATTAGTTCGAGCGTTGACCAAACATTTTTCAAATTTTCCAAAGTTTTACATTGGCTAATGAATTTCTTTATTTTCCTGCACTTTTAAAATGGAATTATCTATCATAACATTGGTCAGATGATTTGAACTCTTATTATGGAGCCAACAACAGCTTTGATGGGATTCACAACCCGGTTTAATGTGTTGGAAAGTCTTTCAAATCTGCACGTATTTGTTGTCAGCTTGACAGACTCTACACTTACTTCTTTATCCTTGGTGTTCTTATTCGAGTCACTGTCTTTCTTCGCAGCCTGACATTTTGTGGTTGCAGCGGTCGTACAGATGATAGCATTCAATGCATTGAGGAAAACGAACAGATATTGCTAAACAAATGGTCATCCTTCAATTGTGGCAAGCATGTTGATGGCAGAATCTTGTTTTAAAAAGTTTCCAAAGAAAAGAGCATGCCCACAACTTGAATTTGAATAAAATTATCATTCTTTGGATTCAATAGGTCGCAAAGAGACTAAATAATGACCACACCAAATCATGAGAGAGTATCCAATTCCACCATATGTGTAAATGTGGAAGAGGCCAAATGGTTATAAACGCTCACATAGTGGAATAGGAGAAATGATCATAAAAGCTATCATCCCCATTGTTTTAAGATAGGAATTTTAAGGTAGGAAATTGTAAAAGCTTGGTTATCACTGTGTTGCATTTGAATATCGTATGAACATTAAAAAAAAATGCATATTTGAGTCATAAAAAAGATGCATATTTGAGTCCAAGTGAAGCATATGCATATGGTATGTGAGAGATAACATAATTCCAAAAGAGGGAGATATTTGATGGAGATCATATTATGAAGGGTTTAATGGTTGAAAATATGAGTTTATCTTTAAGAGATCACAAGTTCAAATCTAGAAGGAGATAGAATATATATACCTCGGTGTTATTATTAAAAGTTTTATTTAAATAAAATAATTCAAAAACAATGGATTTCCTTACAAACCTATTAAAATGTATAAAATAATTTGAAAATTTTTACTTAAATAAAATAATTTAAAAACATTAATTACATATGCAAATACCATCAATCAAGTTAGATTTCCAAAAATGTTTTTACCTCCAGCGCTTTCCACTACTAGATACCCAGGAACATGATTCCGACCAAGGTGGTGATTGGCAATATTTTATATGGAGTTTAGACTAGAATGAAGCTTTACAAATGCTTTGTAGTTATTTTTTCTTCTTGCTTCTTTTAATTTATTTCTCTCTTTCGTATATTTTCTTTTTCTTTATTATATTCTTCACAATCTTATAAACCAACTTTAACTTTTTAAATAATATACACATGTAAATGAAATTAAAATTTTAAATGAAAATGAAATTAAAATTTTAATCAACTTTAACTTTTTAAATAATATACACATGTAAATGAAATTAAAATTTTAAATGAAAATAAAATTAAAATTTTAAATGAAAATAGATTTGTATTAATATTTATGTTCAACACTATATACTTTCATATGTCTAAAAAATGCATCACTTAGATTTGATAAATCTCATTTGTTGAGAGTGTTCATTTGAATGTCAATAAATACTTTCATATTATTATAAAGATGTATCATTTACATGTGGATAAATCGTATTTGTTGTGTCGCTTAAGTGTTTATTTGAATGTGGATGAATGTTGTTTGTTGTATAAGTGTTAAATATGTGCATTTAACATTATATACTTTCATATGTCTAAAAAAATGTATCACTTAGATTTGATAAATCTCATTTGTTGAAAAGCAAGTGTTTATTTGAATGTCAATTAATACTTTCATATTATTATAAAGATGCATCACTTAGATGTGGATAAATTGTATTTTTTTTTTTCTGGATGAGAAATTTCTCGCGGGAAACTCACCCCGATACTTCCCCACTTCGTAGATAAATCGTATTTGTTGTGTTGCTCAAGTGTTCATTTGAATGTGGATAAATGTTGTTTGTTGTATAAGTGTTAAATATGTGCATTTTAATTATTAGTTTTAAAATTTTGAAATAATATATAATAATTATAAAATAATAATATAATATTAAATGATATGTAGGGAGAAAAGGATTGGCTAGGGTTTCAATGGTGGCTCTAGGGTTTATGCAAGAGTCTCATGTGTAGGTGGTCAAGTGGTATCCTTGTGGCATAAATAAGTCACATTCATGTACGATTACTGCTCTGGTTGATTACTTGGAAGACTCCCTTACAAAGTCTAATATTTTTGTGTCAATGGTTCACTTTAGGGTTCGAGCTCCGGTTGAGGATGACGGGGAGGTGTGTGCCATGGATGCGTGTGATTACTCTTTGTGTAGATTATATGTTGTGGATCCAATCAGATCTAGATCTGATCCACCCTTTTTGGATTATGGTCATGGGATGGGAGTACAATCATTTACTCAAGTTCAACAGGAGGTTGCTCATGGTCCTTTTCACTCAAATGAAGGATTTCCAATCCATTATAATCCTACCCTTGTTTAGTGATCGTCGTCTACGTAGTTTTGTGAGATGGGTGATGAGGGTTTAGTGGGTGCCTCTCGTTTTATTGGTAATCATCTATCTGTTGATTAACTTAAGGGTGGAGGGTGCACAAAGGTGGAGGTTTCTAAATGAAAACGCATGTGTGTGGTTCGTTCTCGTGGTGGCACTATGGAACTAGTTGTTGGGTGTGATCTAAAATTCAAACAAATAGAAGAGTTGGAGGTCCAAGCCCTCGTTGGAAAGTTTAGTGGCCGGACAATTTCAGTGGTCTCTTTATATGAGTGGATGGAAGTGTAGTGAAATCCTGAATTTGGTTATTCGCCCATCTTTCACCTATTATCGAGGGGGTGGATTGGATTCATTTTCTGTGAAAAAGAAGATGTCATGTGAATTTTAGGTTCAAGATGGTACTATGACCATCACATCCTATGCACAAAATTGTGGCACCCCCTTTTTTTATTCAAAGGACGAGGTTCTATCAATGTTTTTGACCCTGATTAAATTGCCTAATTTACCTTTAGAGTTTTGCTCTGATGAAGGTATAAAGGCCATTAGGGAATCTCTGGTTTCTTTCATCATTTCGGACAATAGCTACAAATCCAGTATGCACAGGTTAGTGGTGCAAATTTTAGTGGAGCTGGATCTGTGTCAAGGTTTGTACGAATCTATTAGTTTGGTTTGGGGGGACAAAAAATATATTCAAATTATGGTCTACCTAAACATTTTTTTTCAGATGTGCTAGATGTCATGGGGTTGATCATATTCTTGTTGACTTCCAGCTTGAGTTTAAGAAAAATTTCATGGAAATCCTCTTGTAGCAGCAGTGTCAAAGGTTTATGGCCCTTTTGTTCACCCCGAGAAGGATTTTCCTAGAAAAGAGGAACCTAACATGCATGTTGGACCTTGGAAGAAAACATCTACGAGTCCTTTTGACACTCTAGTTTTTGGGTCAAAGTATTTCAATACTAGAAAGGGATCTGTCCCTTTAAATGGTAATTTAGAGGCAGTGAAAGTGGGTTCTGAGCTTTCGGAATTCCTTGTTAAAGGTCTTGGCTTGAATGTGTCGCAATGGAGTAAGCTTGAGTCACTTTGGACTAAGATCTCTCCCACGACAGAAAATGTAGGTATGCTTAAAGCTTCACTTCTTCCTCCCCTTGTTCCCTTTCCCTCTGGTCTTAAGTTTGCTCCCATGCAAAAAGAATAAGCAAATACTTCCACTTTGGGAGGAGATGGGTCCCACGAACCCTCCTTTGTGTCCTTTGGGTGGTTCTTTTGCAGTGGACTTGGGCAATGCATCAAACTGCTCCACCAGTTGAGAAAAATTGTCAGACCGAGGATTCTTCTACCAAATCCTTGTCCTCTTCCTTGGTTTGAGATCCTTACTTGCTCAAACCTAGGGCTACTCTGCAAGTGTCTATTGTCGTTGGAGTGTAGAAATTAAATGACAAAATCAACTTATAAAAAGTTATGCCATACACTTAGCAACCTAGAGATAATTGTCTTAAATGAACTATAGAATGTCTAAACCCACATTCAAAAATTACCATAAGTAGAAATACACATTGCTAAGCAATTTTGTAGTGGAATAAACACAATGAACAACAATCATTCAACTCATAAATACTCAGAAATTTAGGCAATGTCGGGGAAAACCCCAATGTGGGGAAACCCAATGAGAGAGAGAGAGATTTATATAGCTTTAGGAATGTACATATCAACAACAACAATACAAATTTCAGAAAGAGAAATCCACTTACAACACACAAAAATTGCCCCCACAATATCCTGCCTTGGAAAATGTGTCAAATCCGTACTGTTGTACGACCTGGCCATAAATCAACACCTTGGAAAATGTGCCCACTATCTATTGTACGATATTGTTGTAGCAAGAAAAACCCTCCAAAACAACCTCGAAAATCTTGCCACACTTGCCTCGATTTATGTGCCCTCTTTCCCTTGTTGTACGGACTGTACGGATCTGTACAGTATGACCTCCAACAACAACAATAACTATCAGCATCACACAGAAATATTCCCTTGGGATTTGTGCCCAATCTATCTTGGGAAATGCACCCTCCTTGCTACCCTAACTTTCCTCTCTCAAGCTATCTCAAAAATCTCTCTCAATCTCCCTCTCATTGTTTCTTGCACACTACCCAATGCATTCTCTTATAATCTGAAAGTGACCCTTCACCTTCTCCAACCCTAGATCTAATGGCCAAGATCAAGGGTCATGATTCATTCCCTCCAAAATAAACCACTTTAAAATATTAAAGTACATTTTCACTTTATAACATAAGTGAACTTTATGCGATAAAGTCACTTTAATATTACAAGGTACACTTTATTAAAAAGTCACTTACATAAAAGAACCACTTTTTCACAACTTTATAAAAACCCATTACAAAGTCAAGTGTGTAATAGTGTAGGTACAAGGTTACTTCCGCATACAAGACAAACATGCGGAGTACCTCCCGAGCTAAAAAGCTAACACTCCCTCTTAGCAAGGGATGTACTTGTTACCATCACCATCATCCGGTCTCATCACATTGTTCTCAGTAGGAGCTCCCTCTGAACCTGGAGCCATCCTCAACACCTGCACAAAACTCTAACCAGAAGACATCCTTTTGACAGCTACTCTAAACCCTGAGCTTCTAGGAGAATCCACTCCACCTTGAGCATCAGTTCGATCACACCAATTGAGTCTCTTGCCAATGCTAAGAAGAGACTCCCTCTCTTCTCTAAGACTGAATCCTTGGGGCCACCGCAGTCTCAGGAGCCTCCTGCTCCTCGTCCAACATTGAATCATATCCTGAAGGTTGTCCTCACAACATGTACAACCTCTCCACCCGATCACCAATCAACTATGGTTCAACTGGGTCCGCTCCCTCCCTGTAGATAAATGCATGTCCTCTCTTGAACAATGTATAATATCCATCATTCTCCAAGGCTGAGACTGAGAGAAAGTTAACCCTCAACCCTGAAACAAAGAGAACTCCATCAAGCTCCATGAATCCTCCATACTCGAGTCGAAATCTAACCCTTCCAACTCCATGTACAGCTTGTGCCATACCACCTTCACTCTCCACCAGTCGGTCAAGACCTGTCTCTGTGATAATAAGGAATTCTCGCCAGATTCATGTCATGTGATAAGAGGCTCCACTGTCAACAATCCATCTAATATCACTCCCAAAGCCTCCACTACCGACACTAGATACTAGAGTAACCAAAGAAAATTCATTGTCAAACTTGGAAGAAAAGTCCTCCATGGTTGTTGTAGCAGTTGTCTCAGGCCCCTCTCGTTCCTTCCTCTTCTTCTTCTTCTCGAGACACTGAGAAGTAAGGTGCCCTGACTGGTTACAACAATAACATATCAATAACATATGACTTTACTCAAGTCCCTCCCAGAATTCCCTCTCTTCTTTCTCTTTGCAGCAAGAGCAACATTCTCCTCAGCTCTGTCTTCCTTCTGACCACTGCTATCAGACCCCATCTGAATCTCCTCCTAAGTGAATTCGTCCCACAACCTGCTCCAATTTGGAAAATTTTCTCGACCCACCACACACTTCACAAAGAAATCCCATTCCTTTGCGAAGCCTTTCAAGGCTATCCTCCCCAACTCGACTTCTGAGATGATCTCTCCCACTGCAGCTAACTCATCTTTAAGCTAGGCTAGTCAGGTAAGATAGGATGCAACATCCTCACCCTTAGCCATCTTTGAGTCATGCAACTTATCTTTCAAGGCCATCTTCTGATTGACATTCTTAGCCTCAAATAAATTCTTCAAAGCTTCCCACACCTCATAGGATGTATTCTTCTTAGACAGATGTGGAATGAGAGGGTCCTTCACACCATCCAGAATGATCCTCTAAGCTTTGGCCCCATTTAATTCATGCAAATCCAAAGCAACAGGATCTGTTGTGGGAGCCACAACAATAGAACCGACATAGTTCCAAATCTTGTTCTCCTTGAGAACAACTGACATCTGAACCTTCCACTGCAAATAGTTGGAAATGCCATCCAACCGATCCTCAAATCTAATGCATGCATCCATATTCCCTGTTACTATTCAAAGGAAAACAGACAACAGATTTCCCCCTTCAACCCTTGCCCAAAAATCACACTGCTCACTGTCACTCAGAGCCCAAGCTCTAATACCATGTAGAAATTAAATGACAAAATCAACTTATAAAAAGTTCTGTCATACACTTAGCAACCTAGAGATAACTGTCTTAAATGAACTCTGAAATGTCTAAACCCACATTCAGAAATTACCATAAGTTGAAATACACATTGCTAAGCAATTTTGCAGAGGAATAAACACAATGAACAACAATCATTCAACTCAGAAATACTCAGAAATTTAGGCAATGCCAGAGAAAACCCCAATGTGGGGAAACCCAGTGAGAGATAGAGATTTATATAGCTTCAAGAAAGTACATATCATCAACAACAATACAAATTCCAGCAAGAGAAATTCACTTACAATACACAAAAACTGCCCCACAATATTCTGCCTTGGAAAACGTGCCAAATCCGTACTGTTCTACGGCTTGCCCATAAATCAACACATTGGAAAATGTGTCCACAATCTACTGTATGACCAGATTTGAACGACCCTGCTGCAGCAAGAAAAACCCTCCAAAATAGCCTTGAAAATTGTGCCACACTTGCCTCGATTTTCGTGCCCTCTTTCCCTTGTTGTACAGACTGTATGGATCTGTACAATATGGCCTCCAACAACAACAATAACTATCAGCACTCACACATAAATATTCTCTTGGGATTTGTGCACAATCTCTCTTGAGAAATGTGCCCTCCTTGCTGCCCTACCTTTCCTCTCTCAAGCTATCTCATAAATCCTTCTCAATCTCCTTCTCATTATTTCTTGCACACTACCCAATGCATTCTCTTATAATCTGAAAGTGACCATTCACCTTCTCCAACTCTAGATCTAATGGCCAAGATCTAATCTTGCCTTTACAAGATCAAGGGTCATGATTTATTCCCTCCAAAATAAATCACTTTAAAATATTAAAATACATTTTCACTTTATAACATAGGTGCACTTTATGAGATAAAGTCACTTTAATATTAGAAGGTACACTTACATAAAAGCACCACTTTATCACAACTTTATAAAAACCCATTACAAAGTCAAGTGTCTAGTAGTGTAGGTACAAAGTTACTTCCGCATACAAGCCAAATATGCGAAGTATCTCCCGAGCTAAAAAACTAACAGTCCCTCTTAGTGAGGTATGTACTCGCTGCCATCACCATCATCCGGGGCCATCACATTGTTCTCAGTAGGAGCTCCCTCTGAACCTAGAGCCATCATCAACACCTGCACAAAGCTCGAACCAGAAGACATCTTCCTGACAGCTACTCTGAACCCTGAGTTCCTAGAAGAATCCACTCCACCTTGAGCATCGGTTCGATCACACTAGTTGAGCCTCCTGCTAGTGCTAAGAAGAGACTCCCTCTCTTCTCTCAGAATGCAAGACTGAATCCTTGGGCCCACCATAGTCTCAGGAGCCTCCTACTCCTCATCTGACGTTGAATCATATCCTGAAGGTTGTCCTCGCAACATGTACAACCTGTACACCCGATCACCAATCAGTTGTGGTTCAACTGGGTTCGCTCCCTCCCTGTGGATAAATGCATGTCCTCTCTTGAACAATGTACAATATCCATCATTCTCCAAGGCTGAGATTGAGAGCAAGTTAACTCTCAACCCTGGAACAAAGAGAACTCCATCAAGCTCCAGGAATCCTCCATACTCGAGTCGGAATCTAACACTTCCAACTCCACGTACAACTCGCGCCATACCCACAAGCACCCATATAATTAAATCCACGTACAACTCGATCAAAATCCACAAGCACCCATCATCATCAACTTTGATCCAAGTCCAAGAAAACCCATTTCAATCAAAATCAGTACAAAGAGGGATTAAATTAACCACCATATCCACTAACATCATTATCAATAGTTTTTTCAAAATAAAAAACAAAAAAAAGCATAACATACCTTGAAATATACGACATAAAAATTATATATTGATCAAAACAACAAGAGCACCCACTCTGATCAACATCAACCAAAATCCACAAAGCCCACATTAATCAAATTCCCAAACACCCATCATCATCAAAATTGATCCAAGTCCAACATTAACCAAAATCCACAAAGCCCACATTAATCAAATTCCCTAACACCCATCATCATCAAAATTGATCCAAGTCCAAAAACACCCATTTCAATCAAAATCAAAAGAAATACAAGGGTCAAAAATAACATTAACATACATTTAAATATAAGCTCTGAAGGGCTTACACAATTGTTCTTCAACTCTGTGAGCACATCAGCCTCGTGCTTGCTAACGTAGGCCTTCTTTGTTTTGTTTATCCCACTAGAAAGGTTGGATAATCCACTCTTGGTGGCATTGAAGAGTAATCCAACTCCCTTCTTTTCAGCTGTTGCATTCATTTTGATTTGTTTTTCTATGTTCTAAGTTGAGTAATCCTCTCCTGCTAACTACCAAATCATAGAAGACTAACAGTTACAAAATGAAAGAAACTACCAAATCATAGAAGACCAACAATTACAAAATGAAAGAAGGATACTTTCCCTGATATTCGCCTCTGTGACAATCGTCCACCTTGCATTTTGGCAAAAACAAAGTGGAATAAAGGCTCGCTTTGTATAGCCAATATTTGACATATAGATATAAACATTGTCGGATGTGGCACGTCATCATCACTAAACATATTCTAATTTTCTAGTGAACCCATGTTGTTTTCGTTGGACCCAAAGAGACGAACTGTCAAAATTTTCTAAGGGTTGACACATGGTGTAAGGTCCACTAAAAATAAATCCTTGTCTGTTGAACCAACCTCCCACCAACTTGACTTATTCACTCATTAATCAATTTACATGTATCGTATTCAACTAACAATTAATTAATATTTATATTAATTAATTAATGGAAACGAGAGTGCGTTTTAAATGCAAAACAGAAAAAGTGTCTACATGCATTGAAATATTAATAAAATGTAAGTTCTATGTTTGTCCTTTTTTGGTTTGTAATTATTGAAATATTAATCAAATGTAAGTTCTAGGTTTGTCTTGGTTTTTTTTAATTATGGGAATCTGATGATTAGATAATTTTGGATGAAATTGTAATTTTAAATTGAGAATTGAATATTTTATTATAATCAAATTGTCAGATTTGTAATTTTATTAATTCAAAATTATTTTTATCACATTTTAGTAAAAATGTAAGTTTATCCTTTTTTATTTTAAATTATTGAAAATGAATAATTTGTAACATTTTTAGACTATTTGTTTTAAATGTAAAACAATGGATAGAGATGTATATTGTTTTTTTTTAAACTTTATTTTTATTTGGATATATATTTTTAATGTTTCTACTTAAATATATATTTTTAGTGTATTGTTGGAGGCACTTTGACTCCAGTGACCTTGTAGCTTGAGGATCGTCCAACTCAAAGTTTGAGATAAATCCCCATACTTATTTGGAACACTATATTTATCAAATTTGTTCCTTAGACCCCGTGGTTAAGGATTGCTTTGTATTGTAATACTCTCCCTACTAGGAGATGAAATGATGGTTTTTTGTTTTTTGGAGATTCACTTGGTTCTCTCCATATATTAATGACTTGGGAGGACCAAAGATGCTTAGTTTTCTTCCTCCAATAGATACTCGATCCTCTTTGATAGCTTACCATAAGTCAATTCCCCAAACTAACATGCATTACCTCTTACTTCCAACCCTTTGACACTAATAGAAAGAGGTCTCGTGATCAACATCCAAACTCATATGACTAACCTACAAGACGTCGTAGTCTTAATAACTTCCATAACCTCACACTTATCACTTATTTTTTTATAATTTTGAATGTTAAAAATATTTTTTCAAAGTAACATGTCAAAGAACTTTTTTTAGTTTCATCATTATTCCTATTTATTAATGCTAGTTTATATTTCTTTTACCTTCTTTTAATTTTTTTCTCTCTTTAAATTATACTTTCACTTTATTTATTATATTTATATATTCTTTACCATCTTATAAACCAACTTTAACTTTTTAATGAATATTAATATTTTTAATGAATATTAATATGGAAATGAAATTAATTTTTAAAACGAAAATGGATTTGTATTAATATTTATGTTCCCTAGAGGGTTATATACAATTATATACAATAACACTATATACTTTCATATATTTGACCAAAAAAAAATCATCACTTAGATTTGATGGATCTCATTTGTTGAGAAGCAAGTGCTCATTTGAATGTCACAAATGAAGCAAGTGCTCATTTGAATGTCATAAATGTTGTATAAGTGAAATATGTGAATTTTAATTATTAGTTTTGAAAATTTTAAATAATATATAATAATTATGAAATAATAGTATAATATTAAAGTTATATATATATATATATATATATAATTTTTTTTTTGTTTTTTATTATCATTTTAATGTTTTATTATTATGTTAATGTGTTATGTTACATGAACATATCTCATATTTTGTTGTAAAGCTTTCAATTTAATGAGTAAACCGAACTTTAGCCAATTAAAAATAAATTTAGATGGTTTCAACTAGTATACAAAAGAAAGTAAATATCTCATATACTCATTGTTAAAAATAATTTTAATAAAATCATATGCTTTTAATATTATCTTTGATTTTATTATTGGGTTTGGTTGAGATAACATCTTATGTATACACTCCATCTCTCAGTCTACGGTTTTTAGGTCCGATGAGTGCGCACATGTGGTCATAGGCTTATAAGCCTGGGAGCTAGGGCCACAGGCCCTCTCCCTCTCCCCGTCCTTTTTCCCACCCTTTTTTTCCGACCTCCACTCCCTTTTTTCCGGTCTTCCTGATTTTCTGAGCCTTTTCTCAATTCCCCACTTCCCCTTTTCTGTCGATTTGAGGCAAGAAAATAGGGATCGATAGAGAGTGGTAGATGGATAATGCTAGTGGTTGGAAGAAGGCTGAGCTATTGGATTACACGATGGACCCTTCAGAGGGGAGGATATTTGGGCATCGCCAGTTGGCAGACATGCAAGCTTAAGCTTACCTGCATTTTCTTTGAGCCATGATAGGGTGATAGGTTCGTTTGGTAATTTCGGGTGGTCGACGCGGGAAGGCACTTTCTTTTCTACGGGGCCTACAAGTCAGCCTCTTCCACAAGAAGCGGGGTGGGAAACAGTTTCTCCTAGTCTTTGTGAAAACTCGATGCCTTTTGGAGAAGGTTTCCTCCAGTCTTTCCAGCTTTCGTCGTGGGCAGACTCTATCCCAGCAAGAGATTTGTGGAACTTAAGGCAACCTAGGAAAAGGGAAGAGTTATTTCCTCAACTCGAAGGAAGCCATGAACTGGTGCTTTTTGAAGATTATCCCTCAGCAGATCTCCCAACTCTCAAAATTCCTAAATCCCTAGTTTCACGGTCCTGGAGCACTTAAGACCCTTTCCTGGCCGCTGAACTTACAGACTCTCTCTTGGTTCACACACATTCCCTTGTTCATTCTGACTTTGGAAGGGTCTCAGAAAGCTCCCCTCAGACAACAGATATTCCCCTCTCCATAAGGAGTCCCTACCAACCGGCTTCCCAAGGACTCTCAAATAGCCCTAAAAGGAAGAAAACTAAAACTCTAAATCCTAAGAGGAACCAATCTCGGATGGTTCTAGGAGAAGACGTTGTTATGGCCCATGTGATGGATTTATCAGCGTTGATGGTTGTCGAGAATGCAAGGGGAAGAATACAAAGGCAATGGATTTCCCTACAAACTTATTAAAATGTCAATTATAGAGTTTGAATAGGCCAACATATCTCAGAATGTCAATTTCATGAATCTTCTCCTCATCTAGAAACATAGAATTGACTTATTGGAGATTGAATGCAACAGATTTGGCT
>JASDQU010753877.1:19423-33227 GCA_032191745.1 Picea mariana
TGCGAAAAACGGGTCCTTCGTAAGTAATAAAGTATTACTAATCTGGCAACAAAAAAGTTTCTCAGAGTTTTATGATTTTTGGAAGGGAAGAAAAGGAAAAAACAACTCTAGATCACAAATATCGGATTTTTTCAAATTAGTGTGAAGCGAAAAAACAGGGGTGGCTCCAACATCGACCTCCAGGAACGTCTCCTATTCAATGACGAGGAGAGGTGGCTCTAGTGGAAAGATGGGATGCCAAAGACTATGAGGCAGTGGAGCAGAACTTGGAGGGGTTGACCATGGACATCCAGGATATTACTATTGGGGAGATCCCTAGATGTTACCAATGCCATACTGTAGGTGTGTCTGAGTCTATCAGTCGACTACTTCGTAGGGTAGCCCAAGAAATTGTGTGTTATCATGAGCGTCATCCATGATGCTATTTTGTAGAAGCTATGGGCTTTGTATTTTGAGATTTTGGTCCTTGGACAGAAACATTTTGTAAAAACTTTTGATTGTTATATACATATATATGGCTTCTACCAGCTTATTTTTTGTTTTGTGATACATGTGATCTATGATTGATTTATAAATGGCCCAAATGTTTGTCTAACACATAGTTAGATAATGCATCAGTCAATGTATTTAGACATCTAGGAATGTGATGATACTCAATATAATCAAATTAACATTCCAAGAGGCGAATTCGTAAATATACCCGTAATAAAGTAGGACTTTGAATAGCATAGACATTACTTAGCTGTAGTACTACTAGCTGTGAATCGAGTCGTATAACCAGGTGGCGGATACCAAGTGAAATAGATTCAATCAAAATTTTGACGATGGCGCTATATTCTGCAATATTATTGGTCGCACGACCAAGGCACACACCTCACAGACTGATAAGTTCATTTGTAGGTGCATAAATTTCCCATGCAATAGAAGCAAGGTTATGCGTACTATGGCTAGCGCCATCGACGAAGCTAATGAGGGGTAGCGAAGACTCTGGCATCTAGAAACCAAGCACAGTGTAACATAAGTGGTTGAGGGAAGAGACCAAATAACGAAAAATCATACTACAGTAACACACAAAAAGTATGATAAATAAAATACAAACACTCATGCACAGGTGATCTTAGGCATAGTACTTCTTTAAGTACAACCCATTTCTAGGTTAACTCAAAGGGATACCATCATAGTCCACCAAATCATAAGCTCCTTTCTCCAAAACTCATATGATGATATAAGGACCTCGCCACATAGCTTTAAATTTTTCGGCTTCTAGCATATGACGATCTTGTTCGTAAAGGAGAACCACATCACCTTCGGAGAAAAAGAGTGGCCTAACATGTTTGTTGTATTGGGCTTTGACGCCTTTCTTCTGGGCTTCTATAACTAGGGTGGCATCATGACGGGTTTCATCTAATTGCATGAGATACAACAGATTTTCTTCTTCGACATAAGTGTTTGAGAGAAGTTTGACGACTAGTTTTAGGGAGGGTATATTACACTCAATCGACAAGATGGCTTCTATACCATAAACAACTGGGATGGTGTAAACCTGCTAGTAGACTTAACAGATGTCCGGTAAGCCCACAATGCTGAAAAAAACATCCTGTGCCAACTCGTTTTGTGAATCCCTATCATTCGTCGAAGTATGGTAATGAGGACCTTGTTTATTGCTTCAACTTGGCCATTGCATTGTCGATAATAGGGTGTTGAGTTTTCATAGTGAAGACCTAACTTTTTAGTGAATTCGAACATCATGAAGTTTCTAATGTGGCTACCGTGATCAGTAACGATAGCATGAGGAACACCAAAACGAGCAATGATGTGATTGAATATGAATAATGTTGCAGTCCTTCTTGTATTGTCGAATGTTGGCATCACCTCGGCCCATTTGGTAAAATAATCTACGGCTACAATAATGTATCCATGCACCCCGACCGAGTGAGGGTGACATGTCATGAAATCAATACCCCATTTCACAAAAGGACCAACGGATACCATAGGGTGTAGAGGAGCAGGGTGTGATCGTATTTTATTGTTGTAGTTTTGGCAAGCATGGCATTTTTGGATGGAAATTATACAATCGTTGAATAAAGAAGGCCAAAAATACCCTTCTCGTAAGATCTTCTAGGCCTTTAAATGATAGGCTCCAGAATGGCAGTCATTTAGGGCTTTCTCGGCTTCGTCAAATGTGAGGTAGCGTTGAAAAACAGAGTCAATCCCACAACGATAAAAAGTATCATTGAGGATAATATACTGACGGGCTTGGTAGCATATTCGACGGTGGTCAATGCTAGAAAAAGTGGGCCGAAAAGTCTGGGTCTGCAGATATATGATGATATCTCCATACCAAAGGTCATCAAAACTAATCAGGAAAAGGGATTCATCGGGTAATGAATTGGCTGCTACATTTTCTGTCTTAGAGCAGGGAAGGTCACATATCAACTCGGAAAACACCAAGGATTTCTTGGACTTAGCACGTACGAATTCTAAGTCAAACTCTTGGAGTATTACGATCCATTTGGAGTATTTTCCCCCTAGCAATTGGCATGTAAGAATGTGATGCATAGGGTTGTAGTTAGAAATTACTGTAGTCTTGCGAGAGAGGATATAATGTCGGAAACATTGAACAACTTGGATGGCTGCCAAGGCCAGTTTTTCAACATGTAAATATTTGGTTTTGGTAGTCGTGAGACTCTGACTCAAGTAATAAATGACATGTTCTTCATGAGAATCATCCTCTTGGACAAGAACCATAGCGATGGTATAGTCCGAGGCTGCGAGGTAAAGGAAATAATCCTGACTATAATTAGGTGGGAAGAATAGTGGGGTACGTGTCAAAGATAGTTTCAAAGCTTCAAAATATTTGTTGGCAGTGGTATCCCATATAAACTCAAAACCTTTCTTGAGCAGTCATGTAAATCCAAGAGTTAGCTCAACATAGTTTGGGATGAAACAACAGAGAAAGTTTTCCTTCCCTTGCAAACTTTGTAACTGGAAAAGTGAGGAAGGAGGAGGGAGATTGAGAATCACCTCAACCTTCAAAGGATCTACCTTGATCCCTTGACGTAAACAATAAAGCCTAGAAGTCAGCTGCATTCTACGCAGAAAACACATTTGTGGGGATTCAAGCGTATATGGTAAAAATGACACCGAAGGAAAATGGCACATAGGTCTATTGGATGATCTACATGGCGCATGGTATGAGTGGGTAAGTCATCAAGATATGGCTGCACAATGTTATTTATATCATGGAAGGCGTAAGACATAGCACGCTGAAAAGTTGCACCGCCATTCTTTAAACCAAATGGAAGTTTCTAATAGGTGAAAGTTCCCCAAGGACAAACAAAAGTGGTCTTGTTTTGGTCCACGGGAATGATATTGACTTGATTATATCCGGAAAAACCATCCATCAGAGAGAAGATTTCACTTCCATCACAATCATCGATGATCTGGTCAATGAAGGGGGTAGGAAAGTTGTCTTTAGGACAAGATTTTTTAATGTCCCTATAATCAACGCACACGCGAATTGTGCTTTGTTTCTTGTCGACCGGGACAAGATTGGAAACCCAGTCAGTTAGAGCCATAGGGTAAATAAAGCCAGCTTTGAGAAGTTTCTCAACTTCAAGATTGATAGTTGTCACTTTATGTGGGTGGACTGGACAAAGTCGTTGCTGGACGGGTTTAGCATCTGGGTATGTCTTAATCTCATGTATCACAATGTCCGGGTCAATACCCAACATTTCTTCATAGCTCCAGGTGAAGACGTCATGAAATTCTTGGAAAAGAGACTTGTAGGTGACAACTTCATCATGGGAACACGAAGCTCCAATATGCACATTTTCAACAATTCCAGGTTTTATGGATACGTCGAGGGGGATGGTGGGTGAGATATTACTTAAGTTCCCTTTGTAGAACATATCATGTGTAGACTTGGGAATGGTAGAAATGAAGACAACGGTCGACAGGGTTGAGATCCGTTGGTAACCCTCGATGGTGTGTTGTTCCAGGAAGAGGATGGAACGACGAGGTCCATTGTCCCAAGGGGTGTCTTCCATGGACATAATAGACATAATCATCTCTTCCGTGGGAAAAATGACATGGAATGGATCTGGAGATAAATCACCAAGAGAGGGGGTAGAATGGGTTGCCGATTGAATGGCTTGATAAGTATATTCAATTAGACTCAAAGGAATTTCATCGCCATAACGGATATGATCATCGAGGTTGGGTACCATCCATGGGTCTTAAGACGCAGGGGTTTCGTGAATAGAGGTGGACATCATGTTGATCGAGGAAACAAATAGATGTGGAAAATTGGGTGGTGGGATGGGGAAAGTATCCATTAATGAGGAATCTTTAAGAAGACCCACACCGACATTCTTGTATTCACGGGGGGGGTTAAATGAACGATACATTGTTGATATGTGCATCAGAGTGAAAGAAGGCCAATTGGTCGATGGTAACTACTTTTCCTTGATGTGGGAAACACACGACATGGAAAAGAGTTGACACAATTGCATGCATGGAATCAATCCATCTACGACCAAGTAGAAGGCTATAATCAAGAGGAGTGTCAAATACCTCCACTTCAACTTGGACCATTTTTCCTTCTAACGTAATAGGCAACGAAGGGAGGACACTGTAAGTCTTAAAACCAGAGCCATTGAAGGCTTTGAGTGTGTTGTGGGATTTAGTCAAAGGAGGAGAGTTGATTTCTTTCCAGAAAGTAATAGACATGACACAAGTCGAGGCACCCTCATCAATAATCGTTCTACAAATGTTTTTGTTGGAGACAATAACTTGTATTTGGAATGCGAGTTGAGGGGGTAACCTTGGAATGTGATCTTCCAAGTAAAAATTTATTAAATTCGTGTCCGTGGGGTCGATTCCATTAATAGCTTTCAATAGTGCCTTCCATTGTATAGGAAAACTCTGAAGGACTTCAAGGGCTAACATTGTGGAAGGTGCTTGGGCTAGATCTTCGACAATACTGTAGTTTTGGGAAGCACGTACATGGGGATTGAAATTCAATTTTCGAGCAACACCCTTTGGAGGAGGGTGAAGAACTATATCTAGGCTCAGTCATTTGAGATGAAGAGGACCGTTGGTAGGTGGAGTCGTAGGAGATGGTTGGACCAACGAAGGAGGTATTGCATCAGCCTTCTCTTTGGAGGAAGGATAATCTTTGGCTCGAGTGGTAAGTGTGATATCATTCTTATTTGAATCACCGATACACATTAATACATAGGATGTATTGGAGGGGGAAGGTTGGTCATGATTGACCAATTGGGCCTGTTGTTGAGAAGGGAAGGGTTGTGACAATACGGTCGGAGTGGGGGGTTTCATGGTCCCTTGAAGGAACTTAGTAACCTCGGCTCATCATGGACAATCCTTAGTGTAGTGATCATCACCACAGATAAGACAAGGGTATCAAGGTTTGCACTTATCTCTATCATCAACAGGTGGTGTTTTTGTTTTCTCAGTTTGTGGATTATTTTTATCCTCCTTGGTCTTACCCTTTCCTTTTTTGGATTTATTTTTGTNTGCTCTTATCTCTATCATCAACAGGTGGTGTTTTTGTTTTCTCAGTTTGTGGATTATTTTTATCCTCCTTGGTCTTACCCTTTCCTTTTTTGGATTTATTTTTGTTGACAGGGGTAGATTGAACAGAATTTACCTCAGAAGTCTTGTCAGTGGGAGGGGTTGGAGAGGGAGCATTTTGAACATTAGAAAAAATAGATTTGGGGTTGTTTCTATAGGTTTGGACATAATGAGGTTGGGCATGGAAGGTGCCAATCACACCGTTAGCTGCATGAGAAGCAACAAGAGTGGTTGAAGTAGTAGAAGTAGAAGGATGAGGTGCATTAGGGAGTAAGTTGTAAAGAGTACCCATTTGTGAGTAAACGAGGCCTAGGTATTGGGCATGACTGATTGCCTGTTCTTCTATGAAAACTCCACCCATGGCGATGTCACGAGAGATGTCATTCATGAATGATTTCATGAAGCATTCTGCCAACAACTGATTGGGAAGTTCGAGTTTGATGAGACATCATCTCTGTCGCCACTCATGAATGTGATCATAGATATGAGTGACTTTGGTTTGTTTGAAAGAACTCAAAATATTAGTTCTCATTTCGTAGCGAATCGGTAATGGGTAGTGGGTGAGGAAAGCCATAGCGAGGGTGTTGAAGTTGGTGAAGAAGCCTGTTACACATGAAATTTTCACACCTAGGTACCTCGCCCTAAGTGTCGTAAAGTGTCATATAAGTGTCTCATACACCTTAACACCATGGAATAGCCTATGACACAATCCCTAGTCAATGTGGAGGAGGGATATATTACATGAAGGCCAGAATACCAAGTACACATGAATTATTATTAATATTCATGGAAAATGAATTGATTAAGTGTGAGAATCAAGTGCACATGAATTATTATTAATATTCATGAAAAAGAAAGTAATTAAGTGTGAGAATCNAGGGAAGGTGGAGGATCTCATGGATGGTTGAAATATTTCCTCCTTAAAATCCTTGAGGGATATTTCCTCCCCAAAATCCTTAAGAGATATTTTCTCCCTAAATATCTTAGAGATATATTTCTTAGTGGATCTGATAAGAGATACTCTCCATGGTGGTTAATCCTCCAAATCCTATATAATGAGGGGTTTCCATGGAGGAGGGGGAGAAAGAAGTTTAGAGATACCAAACTTATGATCTCATGAGAAGTGGAGGAGAATAATCAGTGAAGCTATTGTCATTATGATCGTGGATCTTTTGAGTAAGGGTTTGGACAAGGAGAGCTTGGTGAAGCTGCTGCACTACATCCATGGCTATAAGTAACACTTTGTTCTCATCAATATAATAAATGCTTGGCCTGTTTCTTTCAAACTTGTACTTGTTCCATATAGGTTTGTCTACAATAGATGGATCTATGTTTTATCTAATCTCAATAGAGTAGGAAGTTGTTTGTACTTTTGTTTGTCTTGCAGGATCTACCAAGGAGCTCAAGATCGAGGCTCATCCTGGACCTTGCAGGAACAAACGACATTCATAAGGTACATGATTTCCTCCTTCTCTTTTGTTCATCATCTTGAATAGATCTAAAAGGAAGTCACTGTCCATGTTAAGCACCTTTTGTCTTAGAGTTAAGGGTCTAGCTCTCAAGAAGAGGTCTACCTATCTGTAGAGAGATTTTCCTACAACAAATCTTCATGGTAATTCAATATGCCACTTCACGGTGGAACCTGTGAGGGTTCGCTAAAATAGGTGTAAAATAGAGTCATCCATCAAGGAGTTGGATGAGCACCAAAGGTGAAAAGTCATTACATGATTGTTTGGGTCCTCTCCTAGTTTACCATCGAATTTAGGGATGTCGGATGGTAGTTTGGCTGGTATGGCAGGCCATTGAGGAGAGTGATGGATCGGATCATTTAAAATCCTTGAAAGATTTAGGAGGTCTAGGGTGGCTAAGAAAGGTAATTGTCTATTCACATGCAGAAACTGGTGACTTTGGGGAGGGCTCCTGTCGATAAACCAGTGGGACCGTAAGCAATCTACATATACTACGAAGATCTGGGAAGACTCGGTTGTTGGTGTGGAGGAAAGTAATTCGTAGGGTTGTACCCTTGAACAGGGGCGTGGAGTTGAGTGTTTGAACCCCAAATAGGATTAGACGTGCCTGGATATGGTTTGCCTATACTAGGGGGTATGATGGAGTTAACTTGAGGTTGTTTCCCCCCAATCGATTGAGGATTATGTTGTATAAGATAATTCCAATATTGAGCCAAGGATAGAGGTATGATTTTTCCATAAAGTGGGGTCGGTGGGGGTTTCCCTCCAATCGGGGGTTGCGTTCCAATTGGGATTTGTCCTGCAAAAGGGGGTTGAGTTCAGCCTCCTTGGTGAAATTGTCCACCAATAGGTATCTGGTAATTAGGTGTGAAAGATAGGTTGGTGCCACTAGGATCAGTGCCTTTGATGAAGGATGGAAGAGGTCCTCTAAAAGGGGGTGGAGGAAGTGTCGGAATGAAACCGAGAAGATGGTGCCCAGAAGGAGTGGAACCACCAGGAGTCCCGTATGTGATTTTTGTAGGAGTGGGAATAGAAGCATTCAATACATGATATCTGGGTGGAAGTTTTGGGGTGAATTTGGGTGAAAGTGGTGTGTCGATGGGGGCTTGGCTAGCCGTAGTAATCCCGGTGTGAGGACTCATAGTATCTGGGACCATTGTGTAATGGACTGTTTGTAGAGGGATAGTTAAGATGTGGTTAGCTAGCAGAGCATCTGAACCAGGGAAATAATAGGTAGTAGTAAAAGGTACTGCGTCTGGATCAGATGTTTCAGGCCACTCGGGTGTGACAGTGATATCGATGCCTGCTCCTGAGCCAAAGAGATCTCATATAAAAATGCCAGTAGTCCAAAAAGGATCTTGACCCTCAGTTCCTATGAAAGGTCCAGTTGGTGATCCAGAAGACTGAACAACTAAATCTTTGAAAGAATTCACTTGCACAATACATCTCTCGAAGTCAGGAGGAAGTCGAAAGTCCTCTCGAGAATTGGTAATTTGGAACCATTCTAGAGAGTTAGTTCTTTTCACTTGTGGAGTGGTAATGTCTTGGACTTCACTCTGTTGAGGAGATCCATCCAGTGAGTTGGTAGGAAAGGGTTGAGAACCTTCTAGATCTTCTGGGGGTAAGCCTTTCATCCTACATGAACAGCATGGAGGGTCAATTGTGATTGAGTTAGAAACTTACTAAAGAAATTCTATGGCCAACTTGGGTAAACAAACAACATGCGCTAGTAAAATCTAGGAAGCAAAACCAAGAAACAAGACCTTCCAATTCCGAAGTCACTAGTTGGTGATGAAATCCAACGTCATGATGACGAGACAATAAGGGGCTAGGCTAGGGTGGAAAATTTACTTTGACAACCTGCTTAACGGAATTACACTCTGGTGCAAGCTCCCACACATAATCGTGGGTATACCCTCCAAGGAGACCAAGTGAGTTTGGAAAACGTCAATTCCAGGTACTGTGAAGACTTACCCCTTCACAGTCACCTTGTGTAAGACCCTAAGAAGGTAGGATACTAAGGTTAACACCAAGAACAATGGTGCCTGGGGGAATAGTCGATAGTCCGATCCACATGCAAGAGTAGGGTATCTAGCCCGAAATCAACTTGAGAGGCTTCCACTCATCATTGTGGGTATACCTTCAAGTGACCCCCCTAATATGTGAAATCTCTACACCGATATCAACAAAGCAGGGTGAGCAAGTCTGTCAATCTTGATGTGACCTCAGGTTTGACCCTTGTGTGAGAAGGGCTTCCTAGGACAAAATGATGCAAATGGAATTTGACACTCCTTATCACAAGATGCTATTGTGTGTTTTATGCTTTGGAGAGTGTGCCTCACTACCTATTCCAAATCTCTAACCTAGCTAATGTTGGTGTTAAACATCCCTAGAAAACATTACTAGTTAAATTTTAAAATTTCGCAATATTATTAAATGTTGTTGTTACCCAAAAGGAGATGGAAACAAAACCGATGTTGTGTGAGACTCTGACCCAACAATGCATAAATAGGAATGAATGATACAAATTTTTTGTTCGATGAATCCTATTTACAGGAGGGAAAGAGGAGTTTTCTGGAACAATACAAACTACGATGTATGATCTTCTGTGAAATGTAATATCAAACAACCATGAACAATGAAAATTCCCTATTCGTTCTCTTTCAATAATTGAATGCCAATATTTTCGAATAAAAAAGTTGCTTAAAAAAGAAAATGTCTTTAATTTTTATTAGAAACCAAACAACAAGGGTGGAACTAAGAAAAAACATGCAACCAACAAAAAAGAAATACACAACAAACACCCAAACCAATCTTTCAATGAAGACAAAAATAATAAACTAACAAGACCAGTCTCTTCAAATGCACATGGGTAACAATTTTCCAAGTAATAAGTAATTGAAAAGAATAATTGATCTCAACTTTTAAACAAATCAAAGGCTCCCAACCAAACAAGCACTCAGATTTCAAAACCATAGATTATACCCTTGTTGCAAAAAGGTCAAGAGGTAAAAATTGAGAAAATATGATCAAGAAGAGCTTTCAATTTTTGGAAACTAATAATTCATGAGATTTGAAGTCAAGAAACATTCAATCACTAGCCATGGAAGTTCTTCCTAGACACACAAACAAATCTGGGCATCTGAGGACACAAAAGACTTAATCCAAAATTTTTGCAAGTGGGTCGCAAGCTGGCAGTGTGGTACAGTGCAAGAATCAAGGATTCTCGTAGGCTAGACATAGGCAGAATGTGAGAAGTTTTCACTGAACTGAACAACAAGGTGTGAACTTTAGTGGTTCTCACAGGCTACAGAAGGGTGCAATGTGAGAAGGTCTGTAATCAAGCAAATTTTGGAAAAAAGACAAAACTTCTGAGAGAACTTCTGGATCCAGGGAGTCTGTAAGGGTCTCCTCAAGACTCAGAGATTGATGGGAGTGAAAAATGGTATGTTAAGAGAAAATGGCAAAGAAAAAACCACCAAAAATGGGTTGTATTCCCCAGTGGAGTTGCCAATTTTGTTATCGAACAAATCAATAGGTGTGGACACTAATAGATCTCCCTAGATCCACCTGGATCTAAAACAAAATAGGACAGGACACAACTCTTTCCCTAAGTTGTGGTCATTGAATATACTAATAAGAAGGAATGAGTGAGATACCTTTATATCGCTTCCTTAGGTCTCTGTTGTTCCCGCTTCACTCTGGTGCTCTTGTGAAGTCCGGTCCAAGATGACACAAACCAACCAAATTGAAGATAGCAAAGTATATTCAATGTCAACCTATACATATGATCAAGGATTTATGCCATAAAATAAGAGTGATTTTATGGGAAAGGGACATGCCACTGTATTATATTAAATGAAATTAGAAGATACAACCTGATCACCTTGATGTCGCAGGCTTCCTTTCAGTGACCCTTGGTTCTAAAACACACACTTTCTTTGTACTTGCATGAAGAAGATCCAATACCTCTTGATAGACCAAATAGAGTCTTCAAGCTTCTGTCCAAGCAGGGCTCTTCACACAATTCTTTCACCAATTCTTCATTCAATCTTGCTTAACCTTTTGCATGATAAACCTTTCAATATATAGGAGAAGGAGGGATGGTTACATCAATGAGGATGATCCCACCAAATCTGAGAAGTCATTAGGATTCCAACCATGTGAATGCCAACTCATTTTCTATAAGATCCCCTTCTAGAACCTTCATGAACTCTTATCCTTTCCAAGCTTAAAAACAGGTTCACACCCTATTTATGGAGCAGACTGCAAATAGTTCACACCCTAATTGTGGGTGGCCTACGAGAATGAGAAATTTTTTCACCCTGTGACATAGGCAGCCTATGAAATCATCTTAAAAATGTGTTTTTTGGAAGAAGACAACAGTCACTTTTCTCATGCAAGAATTCCTTGTGGGAGCTTGAATACAACACTGTAGAGACATTACCAGAGTGAACAAAATAATTTGTAACAATGGGGATTTCATTTCTTTCAGTGTTATTTTGGGTCAACATAGCAGCATAAGATCAGTCAGAAGCGAAAGTGTAAAGAGTGAAATCTTGTGAGAAAGCAGGACTCATCAAGGAAGGCGCTTCCACTATGGCTTTTTTGATGGAATCAAAGGCTTGATTTTCTTGTGGTCCACAATGATACTTGACATCCTTTTTAATTAAATTCTACAATAGCCTTAACATTTCTGAGAAACTTGGGACAAACCTTTTGACAAAATTAATTTGGCCTAAAAAGGATTGCATAGATTTTTTGGAGGAGGGGGGAAGAAGTTTGGGAATGTCTTGAGTTCTCTTAGTATCGATGATCATCCTGTCACTGGATACTATGAACCCTAGAATTTTGCCTTGTTCCACTGCAAAGATTGACTTCTTAGGGTTGAGAGATATGTCATACTTGCGGCATCATTCTAGGACATACCTAAGGTGAGATAAGTGATCTTTCTTGTTTTTGGAGAAAACAGTAACGTCATCAAGAGAGACCACTACAGATTGATTTATGAGATCATGGAAATAAATATCCATTTCTCTATACAAAGTGGCCTCGACATTTATAAGCCCAAAAGGAATCTTCCTGTAGGCATAAGTACCCCATGGGGTACGAAAAGTGGTTTTTAACTAGTCTGGTGGAGACATGAGGACCTGGTTGTATCCGAAAAAACTGTCTAGCAGTGATAGTCTTTCGGAACTAGATACCTACTAAAGAATTTGTTCCAATGGGGGAACAGGATAATTGTCTTTGTCAGATGCTCAGTTCAAGTTATGAAAATTGACACAGAGTTAAATTTCGCCACTTTTCTTCCTTACAAAAACTAGATTAGACACCCATTGTCTGTGTCTCACTCAGAAGATTATCTTTGCATTCAATAATTTATTTAGTTCTTTCTTGACAGTTGGTTCCAACTTAGGGTGCATATTTCTCAGCTTCCGCTGCAAATTTTGAGTCTAGGGTTTCATGGGGATGATATGTTGTATTATATTAGGGTCAAAAATTTTTAAATCATCATATGTCCAGGCAAAGACATCCTTGAATTCTTTAAATAGTTTTATAAAAGTGGACCATTCTTTCTCGGAGCATCCCATCCCCAAATTGATATTTTGTGGATTATCTTTAGTCCATATATTTATCGTTTCATGAGTCAAGGAAGAATTGTTCGTTTTACAATTCATCGACCTTATGAATTTATCATGCAAATAATAAAACTTCTCTAGTCTTACCACGGATTTAGGAATAGATTTTACCATATCAAATGTTGATTTGAGAGATCTAGGCTCTGATATTACCATGAAATTGTGAAGATTTTCATCGTGAGTGCCTTCATCGATAATTGCATCTTGGAAAGTGTCCTCCATATGAAAAAAGTTGATGATCTGTTGATCATCATCGAACACTCTCCAATTAGTGATATTTTCTAAGATCGATGGTCTGAACAATAACTCAATAGAAAATGTATTCGGAGAAAGACCTTCTACGGGAAAAAGTTTAGAAGCGACATTAGCCAATACGTCAGCCTCAAAATTACTTAATCTAGGAATGGAATTGATGTTAAATGCTGAAAATTTATGCATTAGATTCCATATCTCTGTTTGGTAACTTTTCAGGTGTGGTGATAGGCAATGTATGGAATTGGTTATCTTCCTGACCACAATTTTTGAATCATCGAATACCATTAAGTTCCTTACGTCCATATCTACATATTTTCTGAGTCCTTGCAAAAGTGCTCCGTATTTAGCGATGTTGTTAGTGCATTCAAACTCTAATCGATAGGAGATGAAAGTTTTATTACCTGTCGGGTCGATGAGTACACATCCTGCACCAGCTCCTTCTTTGGATTTGGATCCATTGAAGTAAAGTGACCATATCTGAGCTTCATTGGTAGTGTTTGGCACATTCAGAAAAGTTGTTGTCTGAGTACATGTCATGAGCTTTGATTGTTGTTCTGGATTGGTGATGGGGGACGTTTCAGCCATGAAGTTACCGAAGAAGGTGTTCATTCCCTGCATTTCAAGTGAATTAGTGGAAGCATTAAATGGTTCATTTTCATCATTCAAATCCGTCATGGTGTGCTTGATATAACGTTCACGGTTAATCCTAATTTTGTTTGGCTGTCCATTTTCTGGCAGCCATAAATGAAACCAATCTATTGCAAAGTAACCATGTAGTTTCTTGGACCAATCCCTGCTCAAAAATAAACCATAGAATTAGGGGATTCCAACAACAATGATTTCAAT
>JASDQU010753877.1:56572-69979 GCA_032191745.1 Picea mariana
TTTGTGACTTGCCTAGTCATTGAATTGCATAGGGGTCATGGTTTATTTTTGTTTTTATATATATAATGTGATCCTTATGATAATTTTTTTATGTCTCTTGGCTTGTCAATTTTATGAGTATCGATTGGCACAATGGTTTAAAACTTTTGATTAAACATTTATACAACGTTGCATGGTTAACATTTGGGTTTGATTTCACATTGAATGACATTGGTTTGAAAAACTATAGTTAATGGTGCGTTGACATATCACTCACCGTTTGATTCTTTGGTTGGAAAATGATTGGTTTTGAACTATGCTATGATTGATTGAACAGATGTGGAATTCGCCAGTTGTACTTTGCCATAACTATTATGCATGGCGGTGAATAACTCCACAACCCTCGCATGCACACATTAATGCATTCCCCCTTTGATCATTCGTTGTTGTTAGACCAAATGACTCTGCTCCTGTGCGTTGGTAAATTCAAACCAAACCCTTACCATGTGCTCGCACTATGGCCCCTGTCGTCTGAGCTGAACCCAATGGGAGCCAGGATCTGTTGATGTTTGATAGTGCTCACAGTGACCTCGAGGAAATTGGGTGGCTTCTATTTATACAAAAATTTGAGGGTTTTAACCTCTGCATAACTTGGCAATTTTCTTTGACCTTTGATGGCTGTCGAGCCAAGGTCGGCGATGTACAATTCGAAATTGATGAATAGTTTCTCAGTTTGGCTATGGGTTTGCCTACCACTGAACAACGATGGTCCAAGAATTGCAAAGTAGAGGAGGTCCCATGGACACTGCTCTTCCATTCATGAAAAATCACCTCCTATGATAAAGGTTTGCCAGTAACGATGCTTAAACAACGTTGGCATGATTTATTGATGATAATCAAGCAGTTTATCACTTGCGAAGGCTGGTATGGGTTTGTTTTCTTACATCACCTTCATTTGCTTATGGTTTTTATGGGGTATGATCTCAATATGCCCTATTATTTACATAGAAGCCTGTTTAAAATGTCAAAGAAGTACAAAAGGAACCAGGCTAATAGTAGCCTTTTTCATTATGGGCTGGTTAAGATTACTGTTGATTGTCATTTGAGTTTACGTGGAGATTGTTGGAGCGATTTCCTTGCTCGTAATGATTTTGAGGATTCAAACCCTCCACGGGTTGAAAAAACTATGGTGAGAGAGGACAAGTCTGTACACCCAGTACCCTACAGCATCCTGCTACCTAAACCCTTGCCCGACTCACCTATCGACCTACCCCACTCTATGACTAAGGGTGTTGAGACTGTTAAGCCTGTGGGAAAAAATCCCAAGGCAAAACCCATTGTAAATTCCAAAGGCAAAAAGAATGCCTGTTTAATCTCATGAATGGCAAGAAATAAGCCAAAACCCCCTGTCAATCCTAACCCTATCGTGTTGAGTGAGGACTCTGATTCGGAAGTAGAGCGTTTCTTGGCTAGTGAATACCCCTATTCACAAGGTTTGTGTGCTGAACCCTCGTATGACTTTGTGTCAAACCTACCCCCTTGCCTACAGGATGACCCTAACTACCCAGGCATTAATCTACCTTGTGAAGCCCCCAGTCACTCATCCAAACCCTCTCCTGCTCTGTCTAAATCTACAGTGCCACCTTGTGATCAATGCAGCTCGTGGTTAGAGAGATATTATCTTGATGTGTCGATTCTACAGTCTAGAATTCACTCCTTGGAGGACCAGGTTGCACTGCTTACCAGTCAAAAGGCTAAGCTACAAGCCGCTAATAAGAAACAAAGGATGACAGGCTCCATCTTGTTTAAAAATGTGGAATCAGCCACAGCTTTTGTGAATTCTAAGTTGGCATAATTGAACAGCCTCTGCATCACACAGGTACATTTCGATACCACTTGTTTATGTAATGATTCGAATTCAGTTTCAAACAGCTTCATTCACAGCATTGTTTGGCTCTATCACATTGTATGCACTCTGTACATAGATTTGCTTTGATTAATGGAAGTTTGTTTTCCCAGTTTAGCTTTGATTGGATTGTCATCGATTTGATTGATCTTGGTGTGGATTTGATTTGTTTGATTTAGTTAAAGTGAATGCTCTGCTGTCAATTGAAGTTGTTTGTATCTATTCTAGACAGGAGTCGTTTCTCATATTTCAATTTTAAACACAATCACATTTCGATTCGATTTGGTTATAATGCATACGCTATGATTGGAAACAATTTTGATATGGTTAATTGTTATGGTTTTATGTCCCATATGACCTTCGAGTAACAGGAATCAATTCAGATTATTTTCAATGTGATTCTGTACAAATTCACCCAAATCGTGAATAGATTCAATTCATAACAACTATGCTATAAACTTAGCCGGTTAATTCGCATTGGTTTGCTGTAAGTTCCACCATGGTATCAGCCGGATTCATATTGCAATGAATATGCTATTTGAATTTGATTCGTAGAACGAGTTTGACTATATCTAGATTCACGATCTATTTCCATATTAAACTCAGTCGTGATTTGTTTTGACTATTTGTCCAGTTTGCAATTATAACTTCTGTTGATTCTATTAAGATTGTGATCACAATTAATCGATCCTGTATGTTGACTATGCAAGGATCAATCACAAATTTGGTTGGGTTGATGCTGTTACTTATGATTTCGTTTACACATAATCGAAACAATTTTTCCATTTGTGTATTCGATTAAATGATGTGAATCTTTTTCTATTTCATTATAGATATAACGAGTGGAAAATGGTTGTGTTGGATTAGATCGTATCACATACGATATAACTCATTATCGATTTCATTTGGATATGAAACAGTCTTGTCACTGTTTGACCCGATTTATGGTAACAAGGAAGCATAGTATTCTTACCCCTGTTTTCGATTGAATCGCTTTTGATTCTGTTTAATGTTGAATGATAAAATCATTTGAATCTTGAGTGATTTGTTTTCAAGTAATCATTGGAAGATAATTGGATTTAATTCTTTTTAAAATATTTGATTTGATTTCAATTCTGATCCTGGAGGTTATTTTAGACTAGCTACAGAATCAGATGATTCTGTAGCTAAGTCTGTAGGATCAAATTTTTATTGTTTTATTAATAAAATATATCTCTAATTTGTGATTTATGCTCCATTTCAGGTGAATTCGAAATTGCATTGGATTTGATGAGCAATTAGAGGATATTTGAGATATTTTACTTGCATTTTAATTTCCTAGTTTAGTCGATTTTGGGAATATCTTCCCAGATTATGTAAACAGTTTGATACTATCCACAGGGAGGTTTTACCCTGTGGAGAAACTTATAAATACTTATTATTTTTGTAATAATGATCATCCTCATTCGTGGGAGAACAAGGATATGGAATTTTAATGTAGACTGAGACAGAATTTGATATTCTACTACAACTTTAGCTTCTCATAATATCAATATTTTGTTTTATGTTCATGTGTATCAATTTGCATTTGGTTAATGACTACTTTAGCTATCTTAATCTTTTGCAAATGATATAATTTAATCAATATAATCCATATCTAAATTCTTCCAAGTGTTTTAAAAAACATAGCAATTGCTTGATTCAGTTTGTGAATGACATGTTTCTCTTCTTCATAAGTTGGATTATTAAGTATAAGTTTTTGCATAACAGGTTTCCCTTATTGCAGAGATTTATAAATCATATGATTGTTATGATTTTTTATGTCTTGTTTGTTCTGTAAACAAATTAAAGAGCAGTGCAGCCTATCGTTTACGAGAAGCTTCTGGATTATCTGGTGCGAGTTTCCTTCCTCCAACCAGCTTCGAAGTCATCATACACAGGACAAATTGGGAGCATTCCCAGGTCAGTTAGTCACTTGTTTGTTTACTGTTCTTATTACTAGTTTAGTTTAGATATAAGTTTAGTTAGATTTATAGGTAAGATTAATATATTAGATCGTTTAATTTCAGTAAGTTTTGTTTCTTATTCAAAAAATCATAAAATCAAAAATATATCTCTAGCTATCTTAAGGCAGAAAACAAATGATTTTTATAGGTTTTATTCAAATCTGCAAGTTGTAGATAATGTATATTTGTGAATAAGTTGTAATTCAATTAGTAATTAGGCAGTTAATTAGTAGAGTTAGTATAATAGTAATTAGTAGTTTGTATATAGAATAGTTAGAGTAGTTTATATTTAGTTTTAGTTTAATTTATTTAGTAGTTTGTTTTAATTAGATTAGTGTATTAGTTTGTTTTAGTATTAGTAATAGTTGTTTTATTTTTTGTTAGTTAGTTTAGTTTCTTGTATTTAGTTTTAGTTAGATTGTTTTATTGAGTTTAGTTTGTTTCATTTGTTTTAGTTAGATTAATTAGTTTAGATTAGTTTTCTCTTTGGTTTTCTTAGGACCTTAGAGCAGCCAATGGAGCCGTTAAACCCATCAGGGTGGTTCATTCCAAACAACTTCGGTTAGTAGACAACCCCGGACGAGTTCCACTCTCTCAGTTGACAGACGGTCAATTTCGCCCACCAACAAATGGCGCTAGAAGGAGGGCCTGAACTTAATTAATGGCATGAGGCAGTCACAAGACTCCTCCACCCCCTAATCGCTCACCTATAGTGACTAGAATCCATTCACACGATAATATTCCCCTTCTAACAACAACTACTTCAACTGAAGATCCGCAGATCGCAGTTGAGCCAGCAACCCCTAATCCTACAGGTGGTGACTTGGAAGAGATTGTCTGTCGATCTCTTATTAAAACACATAGTGCCTTAGCTAGTTTGAGGCAACCAAACCGTCCGTGGGGTCGACCTTTGGACTTCTCTGATATCAGAGAACAATTAGGTGACACTAACCTCATTGTGAATCCTACATATCCAATCACAAATCCTACTGCAAGAGGATCAGGGATACCTCCTTCACCACCTCCCTCATATCCTTCCTCTTCCGAAGGAGATTCCTCATCAGACGAAGGAAATTCACCTTCTCGGCCTTCCACACCCACTACCCCAATGGCAAATCATAACAACCCTACTAGACCCTGGTTGGACCAGGATACTGTGGCTATACCTGGAGCCAAACACCCTTTACCTAAGCACTCAGAGAAATGGCTTCCTAAGTTTGATCCTGATTCAAAACAGATAGCTGAAGATCATATCAAAAAATTTATGTTAGCAATCAAACTCCGTAATGTTGAACATGAAGATGTTGTCTGTAGGTTGTTCCCTTATACTTTTGAGGGTAATGCATCCACATGGTACTTTTCCCAATAGCCCCATACAATAGTGTCTTAGGAAAAGTTTGAGTCATGCTTTTTAGAAAAATTCAGAGATGGTAAACCTCCGGAAGTCTTAGTCATGGATCTTTCAAGCTTAAAAATGAACCTGAAAGAAAAAGTTAAAGATTTTAATCAAAGATTCTTAACACTTAAAAATCGAATCCAGATTCCATGCTCGTTGAGAGTCTTATAATAGCTTACTATACTAAAGCTCTACACCAAAGCATAGCTATTTGGGTTAAACATTCTAAAAAGGCCACATTGTTAGAAGCCTTCGAAGAGGCTACCCAGATTGAAAAAGACATACTTAGTCTCAAGGAATCTTTTAGCAACAAAACTGAAATTGTTTCTTCTTCCAAAAAGAAGATTGAAATCCTTCCCATACCCACACAAAGTAAAACGCAACCTGAAAATTCTGATTTGGAAAACCTAACTAAAGTTGTTCAAAAACTGTCTAATCAAGTTATATACTTGAAGAGGTCAACTAAAGAAGCTTCCTCGAGTAAATGACCCTACAAACCTCCTTTTCAAAAGCCCTTTCCTACCAATCGACCTAACCCAACCACCGAAGGCCTTAATCTAGAAAGTTTGCAATGTGCTCTTCAAACAATTCTAGATGCCCAAGACAACTTGATGCCTCCTGAGATTCCTGAGGAGGTAGTCGAACCAGAGACAGTTCAAGAAGAAGAGTCTTCTCCAAATATATTTGGACACTTCTCGGATAGCATCTTCCAAGCCAACTTCGAGACTGTTCACCCTTATAACACTAGGAGTAAGACAACAAATAAACCTTCTACAGAGAACACTACAAATTCACCTCCAAAGCCATCTAAATCAGTTGAGCCGAAACAGAGTAATGTGAACCCTAAATTAGATTATGATGTTGTTGAAGATCTTAAAAAAATAAGGGCTAACATTTCTATTTACGAGTTGTTAAAGTTTCCATTTTTGTTACAAAAAATGTTGCAAAATATTTCAGAAAATGGCAAGAATGGTAATGGTAACAAGGTTGTGCAAAGCAAAGTCCCACAGAAGACTTCCTCTAAAAACAATCCTGATTCTCAAGATAAAGGAAGCCTTCCTATAACCCCTGTAAATAATGTAAATAATGTAAATAACATAGATAAAATAGCATTAGAAATTGCGAGTAAGAAACCACAAGCTACTACTCTAAGTACTCACAAGAATGTACCTCCTTTCCTTTTAACTTTCGAAATCTTCAACAGAAATGTGCATAATTGTATGGTGGACTCAGGAGCGTCATCTAATGTGATGCCCTGGTCTGTTTGCCAAAATATTAACGCTGAAGTAGAACCATCTTCTTTGAAAATCATACAACTTGATCGAACAGATGTTAAAGTTATAGGCGAACTAAAAAATGTATTGATTTGATTATTGTCTAACCCAAAGGTTCATCAGGTTATTGATATAATTGTGGTGGATATTCCAGAAGTGTATGGTCTATTTTTGAGCAGGGACTGGTCGGAGCAGCTACATGGTTACTTCATGACAGACTGGTCTCACTTATGGCTTCCAGAGAACGATAAGCCCAACAAGATTAGGGTGAATCGTGAGCGTTACCTCAAGTTCATGGTCACGGATTTGAACAACCCTAATGAACCATATACACCTCCTGCTGATTCACCTGAAGTCCAAGGGATGGAATCCTTCTTCGGAAACTTCATGGCCAAGGTTTCACCTATCAACAATCTAAAACAGCAGTCCGAGATCATAGCATACATGCAACCAACAGCTTCTATGCAACAGTCCCCTAAGCCCGATGGAAATCAAATTTGGTCTCTATATTTCGACAGTTCAAAATCTAAAGAAGGAGCTAGTGCAGGCTGCATCATTATCGATCCGGCAGGTAACAAGACATTATTGGCTTGTAGACTAGAATTTGAATGTACTAACAATACTGCAAAATATGAGGCTTTATTGCAAAGTCTCAGAAAAGCCCTGGATATGAACATTCAAAATCTAGTTGTCTTTGGCGACTCTGAAATAGTGGTTAGACAGGTAAGAGACTCTATACACTGTCTTTCCCCGCATCTCAAAAGTTACCAGTCTGAGGTATGGAGTTTAATGAACAAATTTTCTTCTTTTAATATAAATTCCATTCCTAGATTAAATAATGTTGAAGCATATCTACTAGCTAATGTAGCCTCTAAACTTCTTCCTACAGAAGGCTTGTCTCCAAACGCATTCTCTGTAGAGCTATTGTTGCGATCATCTGTTCCTGACAATATCACAAATTGGAGAGTATTTGACGATGATCAGCAGATCATTGAATTTCTGCACATGGAAGAAACCTTTCAAGGTGCAGTGATAGATGAATGCATGCATGACGACAATTTGCACGATTTTACGGTAATACCTAATCTGAAATCTCCTGAATCTCTATCGGATATGGTAAACTCGATCCCAAAATTTGTTGTTAGATTAGAAAAGTTTTATGATTTTGAAGATAAATTTAAAAAGACGGTCAATTGCAAAACTAATAGTTCCTCGTTATCTTATGAAAAAGTCAATTTAGGAACTAGTGAAAATCCTCAGTGTATCAACTTAGGCTTGGGATGTTCTAGACAAGAAAAAGATGCTTTTGTTAAATTGTTTAAAGAATTTAAGGATGTCTTTGCATGGACATACGATGATCTTAAAACGTTTGATCCTAATATTATACAGCATGTCATCCCGATGAAACCCCAAACCTTACCCTTCCAACAGAAATTGAGGAAAATGCATCCTAAACTAGAATCGACCATTCAAAAAGAATTGAATAAACTCCTAAGTGCTAAAATAATATTTCCTGTTAGGCACACTCAATGAGTGTCCAACCTTGTCCCAGTTCGGAAGAAAAAAGGGGAAATTTGACTTTGTGTCGATTTCCGGAACCTCAATAGAGCGTTTGACAAAGACAACTATCCTGTCCCTCCCATGGAACAGATCCTGCAACAGGTATCTGGTTCCAAGAGGATATGTTTATTGGATGGTTTCTCCAGATACAACCAAGTCCTGATGTCTCCACTAGACCAACTCAAAACTACCTTCCGTACCCCATGGGGCACTTATGCTTATCGCAAAATACCTTTTGGATTGATTAATGCTGGTGCTACCTTTCAGAGAGAAATGGACATTGATTTTCAAGGCTTAATCAATCACTATGTTGTAGTTTACTTAGATGATGTCACCGTGTATTCTAAAAACAAAGACGATCATCTAGCTCACTTACAAGCCGTTCTACTACGATGTTGTAAATACTGCATATCCTTGAACCCCAAGATGTCGATTTTTGCAGTAGAACAGGGTAAAATCCTAGGATTCATTATGTCTAGTGATGGGATGATTATTGACCCTGAGAGGACTCAAGTCATCGCTAAAATTCCCCTTCCCACATCCAAGAAATCCATGCAGTCTTTCTTAGGCCAGATTAATTTCGTGAGAAGATTTGTCCCCGGTTTCTCCGAAATGGTCAGGCCTCCACAAAATCTGATTAAGAAATACACCCAGTACCACTAGGGACCCACAAAAAATAAATCTTTTAATGCCATAAAGAAGGCCATAATAGACGCTCCATCTCTCATGAGCCCTGATTTCTCTCAAGACTTTACACTCTATACTTTTGACTCTGATTGTTCCTATGTCGCAGTCCTAACTCAGAAGAATTCCAAGAACAACGAAGTACCCATCACTTTTATGAGCTCTTCTTTCAAAGGTGCTGAACTTAACTACCCAGCGGTTGATCGGAAAGCCTATGCGGTTTTCAAAGAAGTTAAGCATTTCCGGTCCTATCTTTTGAAGTCAAGGACAAAAGTCATTGTCCCCTACCCTGCCGTAAGGAACTTGTTAGTGCAAAAGGAGTTACGAGAGAAGAGAGCTAACTGGGTCACCTCCTTGCAGGAGTATGACTTAGAAATCACTCCATCTCAGATCGTGAGAGGCCAAGGGTTGTGTAAATTGGTTGTTGATTCAGAAACAGGAAAGCAAGAAGATAGTGATATGTCAAACCTAAAACAATGCGATCAAAGTTTGATTTGTTGCGCACAAAACCTCGTAAGTCCTTGGTACAACGATATTAGATTTTATCTTGAACATGGATCAACACCTCATCACCTTGACCCCGCCAAAAGAAGAGCGTTGAGACTAAATTCTGCCTCCTTTCATCTAATTAATAGTATACTATTTCGTCAGAATTTTGACGGTGTACTGATGCGCTGTCTCGAAAAAGATGAAGCAGAAAAAGTCTTGCTTGAGTTGCATGCAGGAGAAGATGGTGGTCACTTCGGTGGTGAAACCACTGCTCATAAGGTTTTAAGAGCCGATTAATACTGGCCCACGCTTTTTAGAGACGCCCATGCCTTGTGTTGTAAATGTATCATCTCTCAGAAAGCATCAGGGCAGTTGCAAAAAACAGCCTTCCCCTTGCAACCCATCTCAGTAGATTCTCCTTTCCAGCAATGGGGCCTTGATATCATAGGTCCTATTAACCCTCCATCCTCAAAACAACACAAGTATATTGTGACAGCCATAGACTACTTTACTCGTTGGTCCAAAGCTGCTGCGCTAAGAACCGTTAACACCAGTCAAATTATCGCTTTTTTAAACTCGAATGTTATCACTCGTTTCGGTATCCCTGATTGTCTAGTCTTTGAAAACGCTTCATAATTTTCTTCTCTTGAGATGAGCAAGTTTTCTTTGGAAAAAGGAATAAGGCTGAAGTATTCTACTAGTTACTATCCCCAGGGCAATGGCTTAGCAGAATCAACCAACAAGAACTTGATCAAAATTATCAAGAGAACCATGGTTGAAGATCACAAGAACTGGCACAATGCACTACTGAACGCACTGTGGGCTGATAGGGTAACACCCAAAGCCGCTATAGGTAACTCCCCCTTTTTTCTCGTTTATTGTAGAGAAGACATTCTGCCACCTCACATTCTTCTTCCTTCACTTCAGTTGTCACAAAAATTCCAAGAAGAAGATTTTCCTCCTTTAGAAAACTGAATTAATGCTTTGATGAAGTTAGAAGAAGTAAGAGCCCTAGCTAAGCGTAAATTAGATCAACATCAACAATTGATTAAAAGTTGGTTCGATTCTAATTCTACTTCTGATAGGAATTTTGAAGTAGGCGATCTCGTCTTGAAGTGGGACAAACCACATGAAGGAAAGGGTGAGCACACCAAGTTTCAAAACTTATGGATTGGGCCATTTTTAATTGTTGAAAAGTTGGGTCCTAGTTCCTTTCGATTGCAGAATCTTGAAGGGCATCTTGACACTTATCCGGTGAACGACCAAGCCCTAAAAAGATACTTTGCTTGATAATTACCCTTGTATATTATGTAAATATTTCTTTTTTTGTTTGCATTTTNAATTGATCAATTTTTGTGTTTTTTGAAAAATACGCATACTTGTGCACTGAGCCATTCGGACAAAGACCATAGAAAAATTTCTTCGCTGAAATAACTTTTGAAAATTTGTACAAACATCAGTGATATATTTCTGAAATTGATATCTATGTTGGAAAATTTTGTTGTTTGAAAGAAGTTTACTGATTTCAATCTCTGAGCAAAGTTTGTCATGATCATCTATTATCTTTTTGTACTGTCCCTTTTCCGTAAAGGAATGACTCAAAATATGTCTCCCTGTCATAGGAAGTGTTTTTACATCTCTAGAGCTTAATAAAGGATGGTGCTAAAAATTCTGATGAGGTCTAAAAAAATATGTTAAAATATCAAGAATTTCAGCGTCATCCCGCTCAGCTATATATCTATAAAAGAAAAAAAAAATATTAATAAGAGCTGTGGGAAGTGCTTGTAAACCCACCGGGATACTAAACAGGTCTGCTGGCAGAAGGTAAATGCAAGCATGGTGCCAAGACAACTTTGCTGGGGTACTGAACAGGCCCGCTGGCAGCGAAGCAATGTCGGGTACATGAAAATCTGTAAAAAATATGAGAAACCTCTTTAATGTCCTTTATTCTGATCTAGAACTTCTTGACAGGATACAGATTTCAGAGTGGGTTAAATGGAAACCTTGTCGAGGCTATGGACGCCTGCTGGCAGCAATGGCCATGCCAATAGTATTGAATATTTTATTTTTAAAATCGTGACTTGTTGATCTTAAGACTGTTATTGGTTTTCATCTTTTAAAACACTGCTAGAAAAAAAATTGATCAATGATGATGTTAGTACGATTTTCTGGTTGTTATTTTGAGTTGAAATTTTCTTGGTTGTTCTAATATTAATGTGTTACTTTTGCAGAGATAACTGCTTCTCCCAGTGTGTCGCCATTGTTGGCAGCCAATTCAATTTTTTCTATTGTCCTATAAGCTGCCTACACCTATGTCTTCCAAACTTCAAATTTTCGTCGCATTTTTCAAATAGACGATATTTTCATTTCTTGCGGCACTTACAAATTTGTTTCCATTAAGTTTTCATGACTGTAAGTGTGAAAACTCCTCCATTGTTATTTGAACTGTCATGATCTTTTATCGATATTTTCTATGGCACTTACCCTTTGGTTTATCGTTATGTGGCTAAAAGGATTTTTGAACTATGCCTATTTGGACATTCTTATATTTTCATAACTTGATTTTATTAAACTTGTGAGGCATTGAGCATATAGATTTATATTTTTTGTGACTTGCCTAGTCATTGAATTGCATAGGGGTCATGGCTTATTTTTGTTTTTATATATATAATGTGATCCTTATGATAAATTTTTTTGGCTCTTGGCTTGTCAATTTTATGAGTATTGATTGGCACAATGGTTTAAAACTTTTGATTAAACATTTATACAATGGCACATGGTTAACATTTGGGTTTGATTTCACGTTGAATGACATTGGTTTGAAAAACTATAGTTAATGGCACATTGGCATATCACTCACCGTTTGATTCTTTGGTTGGAAAATGATTGGTTTTGAACTATGCTATGATTGATTGAACATATGTGGAATTCGTCGGTTGTACTTTGCCATAACTATTATTCATGGTGGTGAATAAATGCACCACCCTCGCATGTGCACATTAATGTGTTCCCCCTTTGATCGTTCGTTACTGTTAGAGAAAATGACTCTGCTCCTGTGCGTTGGTAAATTCGAACCAAACCCTTACCATGTGCTCACACCATGGCCCCTGTCATCTGAGCTGAACCCAATGGGAGCCAGGCTCTGTTGATGTTTGACAGTGCCCGCAGTGACCTCGAGGAAATTGGGTGGCTTCCATTTATACAAAAATTCGAGGGTTTTAACCTCTGCATAGCTCAGCAATTTGCTTTGACCTTTGATGGCTGTCGAGCCAAGGTCGCCGATGTTCAATTGGAAATTGATGAATGGTTTCTTAGTTTGGATACGGGTTTGCCTGCCACTAGACAACGATGGTCCAAGAATTGCAAAGTAGAGGAGGTCCCATGGACACTGCTCTTCCAGTCACGAAAAATCACCTCTTGTGATAAAGGTTTGCCAGTAACGATGCTTAAACAATGTTGGCATGATTTATTGATGATAATCAAACAGTTTATCACCTGTGAAGGTCGGTATGGGTTTGTTTTCTTACATCACCTTCATTTGCTTATGGTTTTTATGGGGTATGAGATCAATATGCCCTATTATTTACATAGAAGCCTGCTTAAAATGTCAAAGAAGTACAGAAGGAACTAGGCTGATAGTAGCCTTTTTCATTATGGGCTGGTTAAGATTATTGTTGATTGTCATTTGAGTTTACGCGGAGATTGTTGGAGTGATTTCCTTGCTCGTAATGATTTTTAGGATTCAAACCCTCCACAGGTTGACAAACCTATGGTGAGTGAGGACAAGTCTATACCCCCAGTACCCTACAACATCTTGCTACCTAAACCCTTGCCCGACTCACCTATCGACCTACCCCACTCTGTGACTAAGGGTGTTGAGACTGTTAAGCCTGTGGGCAAAAATCCCAAGGCAGAACCCACTATAAACACCAAAGGTAAAAAGAATGCCCGTTTAATCTTGTGAATGGCAAGAAATAAGCCAAAACCCCCTGTCAATCCTAACCCTATCGTGTTGAGTGAGGACTCTGATTCAGAAGTAGAGTGTTTCTTGGCTAGTGAATACCCCTATTCAAAATTTTGTGTGCCGAACCCTCGTATGACTTTGTGTCAAACCTACCCCCTTGCCTACAGGAT
>JASDQU010753878.1:5174-16250 GCA_032191745.1 Picea mariana
ACCCATTTTTTTTTCCTGTTTGGGTTTTCGAACAGAACGTGATATCTTTCACATACATAGCCCTTTTGATGAAGTAAATATATGGCTAGAATTAGGAATACGAGACGGATGCAATGGCGTTGGTTTCGTCGGATTCCAAGCACTTTCATTTTTGAGCCTTTTTGAGCCCTGTCAAGCTCCTGGATCTGATTCTGGATCATTAGGTCATATTGTAGGAGGAGGAAAATTAAAAATTGATCCCTCCAAAATTGATGTAATTGTAAATTGGCCTGAGCCAAAAAGTGTAACTAAAGTCTGAAGCTTCTTAGGTGTAGTATAGTATTGAAGGAGGTTCATTTCCAACTTCTCCTTTATAGTAGCTCCTTTGCATGCCTTAACAGTGTGAAGAACACTTTTCAATGGGAAGGAAATCAAATAAAATATTTCAACATTTTCAAGGAAGAGATCAGTATCGCACCAGTATTAGCACTGTCGAATATTCAATAGCCTTTTGAGATCGATACATATTCCATTGGATACGCCATGGGTGAAGCATTGATGCAATATCGTAAGCCTATCTTTTACCACTTTGAAACTTTTAACCAAGATGTTGTTAACTATCCTACATATGATAAAGAGTTGTATGAATTAATCTAGAGTGTAAAGAAATGGAAGCACTACTTGTTAGCGAAGGAAACAATCATACACACAGATCACTAGCCCTTACAGTATCTCCAAGAATAGACCAAGTTGCAACAATCTCGACACTACATATGAATGGTTTTTCTACAACAATTTCATTTGGTAATCAAGTACAAAAAGGGTACAAGTAAAAAGGTAGTTGATATTCTTTCTAGACCTCCTATTGTTGATTCTATTATTTTGAAGAACACTTCCTTATCTCATGATATCTATGTAGAACAATATGCCATCGATGAATATTTTAAAGAAGTATATGCGAAGCTAACCCATGGTGCATAGGTAGAGAACTATTATCTACAGGGAAAACTACTCTACCATCTTGAAACGCTATGTATTCCTACAAGTGAACAAGCCCATGTAATATGAGAAGCTCACACTTCTCTTGTGTCTAGGAATTTCGAGGTAGGAAAAACTATGGCTCATTTGTAGAGGTTTTGGTATTGGCCTCAAATGAGAAATTGTAAGTAAATATGTAAAGGGGTGTGTGATGTGTTCTACTTGTAATCCCACTAATAGGAAATTGGGGCCATACTCACCACTTCCTGTTCCATCCCATCCGTGGTAAAGTATCTCCAAGGATTTTGTAGGGTGTTTACCAATGACCAAATGGAGTCATGACTATTTGTATGTTTTAGTGGATAGATTCAACAATATGTATATCTTGATGCCATGTAAAAAGAAGATCATTATTGAGAAGACTGCTAATCTCTTCTTTCATCATGTTTGGGTTCAATTTGGGTTACCCACATCCATTGTCTTGGATTGAGATACTCGATTCCTTGGGGACTTTTGGACTAGATTGTGGAGGATGATGGAAAAAAAATTGAAGAGGAGAACTACTTTCCATCCACAGACCGGCAGACAAACAGAGGTGGTAACCAAACAATGGTACTTTTTCTTCAGGGCTACTACAACAAGAATCCCAAGTTATGGGATGAACATATACCCTATGTACAACACGATTATAACCGAGCTCTACATTCATCCACTTAGAGTTCACCTTTTGAGATATGTTTTGGGTACCTACCAAAGGTTCCTTTGGACTTTATGTATGGGAGATATGTCGATGTGAATGAAGAATGAACAGAGGAAAGAGCTCGCAATTTCATCCAGAGGAACCAACAGATACACCAGACAGTCAGGGAACAGTTGGATAAAATTCAAGTACAGTATAAAGCTCGACATGACCAGCACAGGGTTGATCACCAGTTCCAGGTTGGAGATCGGGTATGGCTTCACATTAGAAAGGAGAGATTGAAGGGTGAAGGCAAGAAACTCAATCCCATTCATTATGGACCCTTCACTATCTTGGACAAAAGTGGTACCAATGCTTTTCATCTGGATCTTCTATCTTACATGCAGATTTAATCAGTTTTGAATGTTTAGAACTTGAAACGTTTTGAGCCTCCCATGATCATGGATCAAGATGAGGAAGTTTCAATACCTTAAGTTGATGATTTTGCACCTGATTACTTGGATGTCTTACATGAAGATATCATCCTAGACAGAAGGAAGAAGAATTCAAACATGGATGATGTTGATTATCTTCGAGTAGGATTAAAAGGAACACATCCAAGCAAGGAAAAGTGGATAAAGAAGAAAAAAATGAGGGGACTCTTCCCTCACTTACTTTTTGATTGATGAAAGCTTTTGGTGGTCCAAAAATATCTCAATGGGAAGGTGTGATCCAAAAACGATCAATATAATGCTAAGAACAAATCAAAACTCACTGAGGAAACTCAGGATGCTCCGAACGGCTTTAGCAGACAGAGAAAGGGAAAAAAATAAAATTTCTCAAAACTCGGTGAAAATGGCATGATCGTGAAGAGTGCATCACAATATTTCTAACGGTGCAAACAAATCGTCAAATGAAGTTATAGATTGAAATATATTCACGGTCAAAGTTTGGTCAACCTAACCCAGTCAGCAAGGGATGAGTCAGCATCCATACTGCTAACGTCAACATTTGTACAGATGACGTTAGGATTTATACAACACATGTGGAAGGAACATGAAGGTGACACATCGCATTGTGACATCAACATGATGATGTGGAAGCACCAGAGGCTGCCATGTGTCACCTAGTTTTGGCATTTTCGGATCGATTCATGGACCAATTGGATCGTGCCACATGGTAGTCCATATGGCTGACATGGCATGTTGACATGGTGTACTGATGTGGCATGCTAACTTGGAAGTCGACAGTGTGGACTAGTGAGAGATCACCACGTGGCCCAGAGGTTGCCATGTTGTAGGTGGGAAATGCCCAAGGACAGCTCGTGAACAAAAAATTGGAAAACAATGGGTGGCAGGTCTGCCAAATCTAGCGGACCACGCCAACCCTAGCCACAGTTATATCATTTGGATATGATTCTAGATACACCACTAAACTTGGAAAAATGGTCACATTATATATATACCATATAACAAATACAAATCCAAAAGGGTAGTCTGCGAGGTTTGACTCTGGGACCTCCTCCCATAATAACACGTTAACATATCTTCCCTAACCAATAGGCTGCAGATTCCACATTGTAACCAATGCCTTATTTGATCCTTAAATGTTGCATCTGCATAGCCACAGGGGGAGGCGCGCGGACCATACGACCATCCAGACATGCATTTCTATGCAAGTATAGTCATAATTGCAAGTTGCATAGGGCACAAAAACTGAGACAAAATTCTTCTTAGGCATGGGAGTGCAAGAGTCGGATGGAGGCATGGAGACAATCATTTTTGGGTAATTTGACGCCATGAATTCAATGGTGTTGTTTGTTTTTTGATCTGAGCATTATTTCTACAACTTGATTTCAGAATGAGGTATACTTATGTATTTTTCCAAATTCTTTTGTTGAGTTAATGAAAGAGCCTACCCATTTGAGAGCAGGACCCAAAGATGTAGTCCACCAGGGATGAACTTCGTTATCAATTTTTTGTGTTCAGATCTAATGCTTATATCTCTTCATTTTTTAGCTCCTTCTTTAATGGTGCACTTTAATTTATGATCATTTAATGAAATTCTTTATAATTCATGATGAAAATATCTTGGATCAGGTTGCCTCAGACTTGCACATACTTTTCCTTATTAGTTGAGATGATGAGATGTGAGAGTGTGTTCTCAAATGAGAAAGGAGTCACCTTTATTTATAGTAGTTTAGTCACTTAGTTGGGGCTGAATTCTCTTCCTAGAAATTCTATTTCCACTTTTTTAATACCCCGTGGGCTGACTTCTCTTCCTGAAAATTCTATTTCCATTTTATTATTTCCCTGTAGGATGACTTCTCTTCCGAGTTCTTCTTCAATTGTTCAATGCTCTTCCTTTGAATTCTTGGAATCTTCCTCTCTAAGAAAAATTGTCCAGGAGGGAATATCTCTCACTACTACAAAACATCAACAAGCTAATCAAAGAAAATCTTCCAGTGTGCTTCATAGAGGTTTCTAACAACTCCTCCTTCATGGGAAGATAAAACCGAAAAATTTCAAAGTATCATTTTACCGGCAAGAAACAACAAGTGGTTGAGTTCGAAAGCTCATAACTTTCTCATACGATGTCCAATTGAGGTGTTGTTTTCTCCAACATGGGGAGCACAGATAGACTCTTATAGAGAGATAATTGAACATGTTATTCAATCATTTGAGTGGATCCATGATTAATGAAGGCCACAATTAACAAGGCTTGCTTGGAGGGAAAACATTGGAAATTGTTTTGACACTTCGTGAGCTTGAATTTTGATTATGTAAGTTGTGTTGGAATTGTAATTGCACATTTCATACAACTAATGTGTTTATGGAATGAAAAATACACTTTGATAAGTACCCAATATTATGAGCAAAGAAATTTTTTGATAAACGTTTAGACCTCATTCTTGCTACTTCTTTTCCATATCTGAACTTTGTTGGTCCTTGTGTCATGTATGTTGTACAATCTCTTAGGTCATTCATTAGTACTGAGACAATGTGTTAGTAGCTCATAAATATATATCTTTGAAAACAACCAACTGATGTTTGGATCATTTAACACTGTCAAGGAGCTAGGAGTACTAATTTTCTTCTAAGATGCAATTAAGAGCCAACATGAGTCTTATATATGTTGCAATCAACACACTTGACCATAGAAGACACTTTCATGATCATGGTTATTCACAAAATAAGGAAGGAACAAAATGTACATGCGGGTATCGTATGTGCAAAGAAAACTATTGGTGACACAAACAGACTTAATTGTGAATTCAACATAGTGTATATTAAGAAATATAGACTATTAGTCATCATTTATCGTTTCAGGAATGGAATGTTTAATCATTGGACATGTTAGGAGCCCCACTAATGGGTGTAACATGATGCAGGAGCATCGTCGTCAAGCACAAGTGGAAGACAACTCAGCACACTAGCGCACATTTTGAAGTGACGATTTTGAATTTAAGAAGGCTTGTCATGCAAATATTCCTAAAAGATTGAAATTAAAGAACATCATAAATGTTTTAGAGCTGGACCATCTCATGAGATTGATGGGGAATGTATTTTCCTTTAATGTAGTAGCTTGTAGTATAGATTCGAGGCATTTTCTCTTATTTGTATGTCTCGAACATTTATTGTAATAAATCCTTAGTAGTTCAAATCTTTTAATTTGATAGGAGAGCACTAATGTAGTCGAAGGTAAAACATCTATGAGCTCTTTTTGTATAAATAAATGTGTTGTTTCCCAAATGAGGCTGATGTAGTTTAGTTGAAGATTATTGTAGCTAAGATTATTGTTGTTGAAAGATATTTGAAGATGAGAGTTGTTGAGAGATACTGAAGATAATTGTATGAGTCCATGTACATATCATTTTAAAGAATATAACAGAGAAGCGTTGTTCCAAATGTTTGGTGTTTTTGTTAATATGTCTATCTGAATGAATGAATGGTACGTTTTCTCTAAATTGCAATTTTCTATTATTACTTGTTCTTATGTTATGAATGCATTTACATGGTTGAAAATATGAATCTGTGAGATATTAGATAAGTTTCAATTGTTTCTCTTATACGAGCCTATGGAAGGAGTGCATAGTGTTCACATGGTGTGCATTGACAGAGTCTCTTTCGACTCAGAAGCTGAGAAGAGATAACGTGAAACTTTTGTTTGCAATGAATGCATAAGTGTCTACAAGGTGTGCATTGACAAGGATTGTTTTGACTCATAAAATTCAGCAGAGATAGCTTGAAGGTGTGTGTAGAAAGAAACACACTTAGAGTAATATTGTTCAGGAGAAACAATTGAGCCATATAAGGACTATTGCAAGGAGTGCAAAGTCTCCCATCAAGAGTTAAGTTGAAGGAAGCTTGTCACAAAGTGTGCACAAGATCGATATTTGGCTAAGTATTGAATAAGTCATTCTAGGAAGTTCATAGTGTTGAGGAGGAACAAGATCAGAAGAGATAGTGGGCGAAAATCCTTCAATAAGGAGAAACCTATTGAAGATTCCATAAATTAATGAGCACGATCCGCTTAGGAGGAAGTGAGATTGTTCCAAACCATCACATCTAGGAGAGTTGCACGGAGGATAACTGTGGAGTCCTTCAACACTTCACGGTTCAAAGGCGTAGAAGTGTTGTAAGAGTGGGGGTCGTCAAAGTCACGAAGTGATCCTTATCATTGGTTGAAAGGAGGATACGTGGCAGCGGATTAGAGAGTTCAGGATTTAGATTTCCTAGAAATTGCATGGAGCAAGTGAAATCTTCACGAAGTTGCGAAGGTTGAATGAGCTCTGGACCGTTGGATCTAGGTGGACATGCGACATAGATCTATGTGTGTCGGCGAAACAAATTTTGGGAGAATGTGAGGGTGGAGGTCATAAAACTGTCGAAGCCCAAAGTTGCGAAGAGCGCTGACCTGAGCTTATAGCTTGTGGTCATATTGAAGAAAAGCCTAGCAGAGGATCTAGCGCTCGCCACTCACTGTTACCATAAGCGCCACAGAATGGGGTCACGAGTGAATTGAAATTGCGTGGTAACAATCAGGGGCCTATGTAATTTGTTCCAAGGTCTACTAGAGGCCCGAAAAGTTGATTTAGCTTACATGTTTTAAAGATCCTTGACTGGGAGGTTGCAGAACCCCTGGGAGGGAAGAGGGGGTATGAACCCAGTGGTATCAGAGCCACAGAATTAAGTTTTGTAGGAAAGTAGAAGAAAGTAGTATAATAACACCCAGTGGTATCAGATATATAAAGTGGTAGCTGTGTAAAGGAAAAAATTTCAGCACAATACCGCCTAGAAGACATGCAAAGCCACCTGTAGAAAATTGAGTTGTGGAAAGGGAGATGAGAGAATTTTTTGCAAGGTTAAATGTTATGGAGACAATGCAAAGGAGAGCACCCGATGTTGGAGACATCATTGATGCAGAGAATGAAGAAGTGGAAGTTGAGGAGGATGTAGTAAAGGATGGTGCATAAGAACGCTTGCTAAAAGTGGTTGTCAAGTTGGGAGCTAGAGCGAATATAGATATCCCGATGTATGAAGGAAATTTAGATGCTGAAGAATTGTTGGATTGGATAAGATGAATGGACAAGTACTTCAACTATGATTATGTCGATGAGGAGAAAAATGTGAAGCATGTTGTCGCCAGATTAAAGGGACATGCAACATTGTGGTGAGATGAACTGCAGGATGACAAAAGATGCAAATGCAAGCAAAAGATTAACAATTGGGACAGAATGGTGGCCAAGTTGAAGGCTAAATTCATACCCAAATATTATCAGATAAATATGTTTAAGAAGTTGTAGAACGTGAGACAGAAGGGAATGATGGTGAAAGAGTACACAGACGAGTTTTACAAGCTAAAAATCAGGGCTGGACAGAGAGAAAAAGATTATGAAAAGGTTTCTAGATATATAAATGGCATGAAATATGAAATCCAGGATGAAATCAACATGATGAAAATGAGAACAGTGGAGGACGCTTATCAGATTGCGTTGAACGAAGAAGATAAGTTGAACAGAAAACAGAGTCAACGAAGAAAAGGAAGAAGCCTAAATAGAGGCAAGGGAATTGTCCATGTTAAGGCCCAGAAGCCCAAGGGTGATACAAGAAAACTACATAATCACTCGAAAGGAGGAGGAATTTCCCGAGGGAGATAGTATGATGGAAGAACATATTTTCCTCAAGGAAGAGGAAGAGGTAGAGGAGGAGAAGTGAAGTGTTATTCATGTGGAAAGACATGACACATGTATTGGGAATTCCCCTAGAGGAGGAAATAAGGAGGAGGTGAATCTCACATTTCATAAACATAATTTTGAAGAAGAAGGTGTAGAATATGGGAGATCTTTGATGATGAAGAAATTTCTCTTAAATCCAGATCCAGAGGTTGAAAAACCAGTGCAGAGGAATAGATTGTCCAAAACTACTTGCAAGACTAAAGATAGAGTATGCAAGGTGATAATTTACAATGGGAGAACTTATAACTTAGTATCCACAGAGATGGTGGATAAATTGGAGCTAGAGACAACTAGACATCTGAGTCCATATAGAGTCTCATTGTTGTAGAAAGGACACCAGGTAATGTAACTAAAAAATGCCTAGTTGAATTTAAGATAGGAGGATATGAAGATGAGATTCTGTGTGATGTAATTCCCATGGATGTATGTCATGTTTTGTTGGGGATACCATGGTAGTATGATAGGAATTTCATTCATGATGGGATAAAAAATACGTATACCTTGGAGAAGAATGGTAGGACACACATGTTACTATAAGTAGAGGAAAATAAAGTAAAGGAAGAAGACAAAATGAGTATACTTCTCATGGGTGGGAAGGAACTCATGAGTGAAGTCAAGAAGGAACAAAAGATGCAGTTTTTTGTGGTGAGGAAACCAAGAGTTGTCCTTTCAAGTAATTCCATGGATGATTTTCCTGAAGAAATTTAGGACCTGTTGGAGAATTTTGTTGACATAGTAGTGGATGCGGTACCTAGCTCATTGCCACCAAAAAGAAGTATCAACCATCACATTGATCTCATACCAAGAGAAATTATGCTAAAAAAAGTAGATTATAGATTAACACCTCAAGATAATGAGGAGGTAAAGAGACAAGTCTAGGATTTGATGGACAAAGGGTTAGTCAGAGAAATCTTGAGTCCATGCATAGTACCAATTGTGTTAAGTCCGAAAAAGGATGGAGGATGGAGAATGTGTACAGACTCAATATCCATAAACAATATCACCATCAAGTACATATTTCCCTTACCAAGGATGGATGACTTAATGGATTTCTTGAGCGAAGCAAATTATTTTTCAAAGATATACCTAAAAAGTGGATATCACCATATAAGAATGAGAGAAGATGATGAGTGGAAAGCAACATTCAAAACAAATGAAGGGTTGTATGAGTGGCTTGTTATGCCATTTAGCTTAACAAATGCCCCAAGTAATTTTATGAGGTTGATGAATGAGGTATTAAAATATTTCATTCGTAATTTTGTGATTGTATATCTGGATGATATACTAGTCTTCAGTAAAACTGAGGAAGAGCATTTGAGACACTTAACATTAGTAATGAGAAGATTGCAGTGGGAAAATTTGTTGATAAATCTGAATAAGTCCTCTTTTATGAAGAGAGAACTTGTTTACTTGGGATTTTTGATCTCTTCAAATGAATTTAATATGGATCCATAGAAGGTGAGAGCGATCAAAGAATGGTCATCGCCAAGGAGTATATTCGAGGTGAGAAGCTTCCATGGACTAGCGAGTTTCTATAGTAAGTTCATTGGAAATTTCAGTGGAATTTGTACACCAATGATGGATACAATGAAGAAGATACATAAATGTTTGAAGTGGATAGAAGAAGCTAAGAAAAGCTTTAGGATATTGAAGGAGAAGATAACAAAACAACCGGTTTTGGTCTTGCCAGATTTCGAGAAGACATTTGAGGTAAGATGTGATGCTAGTGGAGTTACAATTGGAGCAGTATTGAGCCAAGATAATAGGCATGTTGCATATTTCAGTGATAAGTTGAATGACACTAAGAGAAAGTACTCCACATATGATAAATAATTGTATGCAATAATTCAAGCCTTGAAAAAATGGAGGCACTACCTTGTTCCAAAAGAGTTTGTTTTGTATAGCGATAATCAATCTTTACAATTCATAACGAGACATGAAAAGTTAAATCAAAGACATTCTAAGTGGATAGAGTTTATAAACATATTTCTGGTAATGCTAACAACGTTGTCGATGCATTAAGCAAGAGATGTCTTATTCTGTAGGAACTTCAAGTGAAAACCTTAGGGTTTGAACACCTTAAGGAGATGTATTTTGATGACCTAGATTTTAAAGAGGTGTATGAAGCATGTGAAAATCTTGTTCTTAGAGATCGAATCCAGTGGACAGAGTATGTAACATCCCTCTCTTGCGCACACAAAGTGGAATTATTCTTTGAGGACACTTGCATGAAAGTGATCCAGGTCATTATATTATTGGTTGTTTTGATTATGATTATGAGATATTGTGGATTTGATGATATGTTATTTTTGTTGTATTTACATCGAAAGGTGTTATTGAATGGATTATCCTAAGTGTTCAGGACTCTAGATGCTAGAGGATGTTGAGGCATCAATGAAACTCCTTGGAATCCATATCGAGTCAGGGAGTGGAATGTTAGGGTTTGAATGTTGTTGATGTGACATATGTACATATGATTAGATATTATGATGTTGATTGTTATCACTGACATATTTCATGGATGGATGCAGGTTGATGATATATTGTCGACCACACTCACATTTGGAGTAAATGGGTCATGCATGACAACCATATACATCGAGGGAGAGGTGTGGAAACAAACCTGCCAAAACCTACTATCACTCATGTCGTGGCTCGAACTGTAGGTTAATGATTACCTAGTTCGGGAAGACCCATGATGTTGTGAGGGAAGATTGTGATAGTCACTCAGGATGATTCTAAGGGGTGCACAATAAGGCAGGGTCCTTATTACTTAGAGGCTCTTAGTCTCCCACAATATCACGTAATAGAGTATTGACTTGAGGTGTTTGAAGTATACCAAGTTCAGTCAAGAGGACAGTGGCACCCTTGGAGCACGTAGTGCGTATTGAAGGGAACATCACGCAAATAAAACGGAAAGAGGCGAGTGACACCCTTGGAGAACATAGTGCATCATGAAGGGCATGTCATGATTTTAACTATGGTAAGTTAATAAAATTAGTTCCTATAAAACTATGCCTCCTTAGGACCTAGTCGACCTTAAAATGAATGATGTGATGAGTAAAGTTTTATAACAAATTTTCCCTTAATACCTATAGCCAATCCTAGTGAATTTGAAACCTAGGTCTAAGTAGAACCTCCGAACAAAAAGAAACTAATTAGACATATAACAAAAAGGGGGTAAAGAAAATTCAAGCTTTAT
>JASDQU010753878.1:16490-37105 GCA_032191745.1 Picea mariana
AAGAAAATATTTTCCTCAAGGAAGAGGAAGAGGTAGAGGAGGAGAAGTGAAGTGTTATTCATGTGGAAAGACATGACACATGTATTGGGAATTCGCCTAGAGGAGGAAAGAAGGAGGAGGTGAATCTCACATTTCATAAATGGAATGTTGAAGCAGAAGGTGTAGAATATGGGAGATCTTTGATGATGAAGAAATTTATCTGAAAGCCAGATCCAGAGGTTGAAAAACCAATGCAGAGGAATAGATTGTCTAGAACTACTTGCAAGACTAAATATAGAGTATGCAAGGTGATAATTGACAATGGGAGAACTTATAACTTAGTATCCACAGAGACGGTGGATAAATTGGAGCTAGAGACAGCTGCACATCTGAGTCCATATAGAGTCTCATTGTTGCAGAAAGGACACCAAGTAGTGTAATTAAACAGTGCCTAGTTGAATTTAAGATAGGAGGATATAGAGATGAGATTTTGTGTGATGTAATTCCCATGGATGTATGTCATGCTTTGTTGGGGATACCATGGCAATATGACAGAAATTTCATTCATGATGGGAGAAAAAATACTTATACCTTGGAGAATAATTGTAGGACACACATGTTACTGTCAGTAGGGGAAAATAAAGTAAAGGAAGAAGACAAAATGAGTATACTTCTCATGGGTGGGAAGGAACTCATGAGTGAAGTCAAGAAGGAACAAAAGATGTAGTTTTTTGTGGTGAGGAAACCAAGAGTTGTCCTTACAAGTAATTCCATGGATGATTTTCCTGAAGAAATTTAGGACCTGTTGGAGAATTTTGTTGACATAGTAGTGGATGCGGTACCTAGCTCATTGCCACCAATAAGAAGTATCAACCATCACATTGATCTCATACCAGGAGAAATTATGCTGAAAAAAGTAGATTATAGATTAACACCTCAAGATAATGAGGAGGTAAAGAGACAAGTCTAGGATTTGATAGACAAAGGGTTAGTCAGAGAAATCTTGAGTCCATGCATAGTACCAATTATGTTAAGTCCAAAAAATAATGGAGGATGGAGAATGTGTACATACTCAAGAGCCATAAACAATATCACCATCAAGTACATATTTCCTTTACCAAGGATGGATGACTTAATGGATTTCTTGAGCGAAGCAAATTATTTTTCAAAGATATACCTGAAAAGTAGATATCACCATATAAGAATGAGAGAAGATGATGAGTGGAAAACAACCTTCAAAACAAATGAAGGGTTGTATGAGTGGCTTGTTATGCCATTTGTCTTAACAAATGCCCCAAGTAATTTTATGAGGTTGATGAATGAGGTATTAAAAGATTTCATTCGTAATTTTGTGATTGTATATCTGGATGATATACTAGTCTTTAGTAAAACTGAGGAAGAGCATTTGAGCCACTTAACATTAGTAATGAAAATATTGCAGTGGGAAAAGTTGTTGATAAATCTGAATAAGTCCTCTTTTATGAAGAGAGAACTCGTTTACTTGGGTTTTTTGATCTCTTCAAATGAATTTAATATGGATCCGTAGAAGGTGAGAGCGATCAAAGAATGGTCATTGACAAGGAGTATATTCGAGGTGGGAAGCTTCCATGGACTAGCGAGTTTCTATAGGAAGTTCATTGGAAATTTTAGTGGAATTTGTACACCAATGATGGATACGATGAAGATGAGACATAAAATTTTTAAGTGGATAGAAGAAGCTAAGAAAAGCTTCAGGATATTGAAGGAGAAGATAACAAAACAACCGGTTTTGGTCTTGCCAGATTTCGAGAAGACATTTGAGGTAAGATGTGATGCTAGTGGAGTTACAATTGGAGCAGTATTGAGCAAAGATAATAGGCATGTTGCATATTTCAGTGATAATTTGAATGACACTAAGAGAAAGTAATCCACATATGATAAAGAATTGTATGCAATAATTCAAGCCTTGAAAAACTGGAGGCACTACCCTGTTCCAAAAGAGTTTGTTTTGTATAGCGATAATCAATCTTTACAATTCATAACCAGACATGAAAAGTTAAATCAAAGACATGCTAAGTGGATAGAGTTTATAAACATATTTCTGGTAATGCTAACAAAGTTGTTGATGCATTAAGCAGGAGATGTCTTATTCTGTAGGAACTTCAAGTGAAAACCTTAAGGTTTGAACACCTTAAGGAGATGTATTTTGATGACCCAGATTTTAAAGAGGCATATGAAGCATGTGAAAATCTTGTTCTTAGAGATCAAAGCCAGTGGATAGAGTATGTAACATCACTTTCTTGCACGCACAAAGAGGAATTATTCTTTGAGGACACTTGCGTGCAAGTAATCTAGGTCATTATATTATTGGTTGTTTTGATTATGATTATGAGATATTGTGGATTTGATGATATGTTATTTTTGTTGTATTTACATCGAAAGGTGTTATTCAATGGATTATCCTAAGTGTTTAGGACTCTGGACGCTAGAGGATGCTAAGGCATCGATGAAACTCTTTGGAATCCATATCGAGTGAGGGAGTGGAATGTTAGGGTTTGAATGTTGTTGATGTGACATATGTACATATGATTAGATATTATGATGTTGATTGTTATCACTGACATATTTCATGGATGGATGAAGGTTGACGATATCTTGCCAACGACACTCACATTTGGAGTAAATGGGTCATGCATGACAACCATATACATCGAGGGAGAGGTGTGGAAACAACCCTGCCACAACCTACTATCACTCATGTCATGGCTCCAACTGTAGGTTAATGATTACCTAGTTCGAGAAGACCCATGATGTCGTGAGGGAAGACGGTGACAGTCGCTCACGATGATTCTAAGGGGTGCGCAATAAGGCAGGGTCCTTATTACTTAGAGGCCCTTAGTCTCCCACAAGATCATGTAATAGAGTATTGACTCGAGGCGTTTGAAGTATACCAAATTCAGTCAAGAGGAGAGTGGCACCCTTGGAGCACGTAGTGCATCTTGAAGGGCACATCGCGCAAATAAAACAGAAAGAGGCAAGTGACACCCTTGGAGCACGTAGTGCGTCGTGAAGGGCATGTCATGATTTTAACTATGGTAACTTAATAAAATTAGTTCCTATAAAATTATGCCTCCTTAGGACCTAGTTGACCTTAAAATGAATGATGTGATGAGTAAAGTTTTATAACAAATTTTCCCTTAATACCTGTAGCCAATCCTAGTGAATTTGAAACCTAGGTCTAAGTAGAACCTCCGAACAAAAAAAAACTAATTAGACATATATCAAAAAGGGGGTAAAGAAAATTCAAGCTTTATTAATTAAAGTAAAAAAAATTAATGAAGGTTTAATTGTTAAAAGGGGGTAAATGGAGGTTTGACTAAACTTGCTAATTCTGAACTTAGTTAAAAAGGGGGAAACTTAAAAAAAAAGGTAAACTTAAAGAAAAAGGGGAATGTCTAACTTAGAAAGGAATGTCTCCTTTGGAACTTTCTATTAATGAACTCAACTAGGATTTAAGTAAGGCATAAGTCATTTAAGAATTGTAAGGGAATAAAGGGACACTGATGAGCGTTTTTAAGAATGATTTTAGGTGGGAGAGGGAAATAGAAAAATTTAATTAATTAAGAAAATGATTTTCTGGTGCAACTAGGGGATCGGGTGACATGTGTATAGGGGAGGTTTGTAATAATTAAATTTAATAAAAAGAATCTAATGAGGGTTTGGGAAACTAATGATTAAGAAAAATCTATAAAAAGGATGGGGATGAGGAGTAAGGATCACATTTGGCTTGTCGAAATTTTATCTTCACTGAATTTCTCTTGTGGGAGTTCGGATACCCAGCTAGGGTAACGAGTGGTAGCTCGACCTTAAGAGGAGAGATAGGAGCTAGCATTATCTAGTACTGTGCGTATGGCCCCTTTGCGGATTGAGGTGCTTAGGTGGAAGAAGAGTATCCCTGGAGTTGGCTGGTAGGTACCATTGAGGTCTCATCGGTCGGCAAGTTGGAGTTGGACAGAGCGTGAGCGCATGATAGTCACTTCTGGTTCTTCGCATTTGGCTACAGTACACATGTGTACATTTTGTATTGAAAAGTAGTTAAATTTCGTATATATTCATTTTTATAATGGAGAAGTAAATTGTATTAAAAGATAGTTAATTTTCTATATATGAATATCTCTAATGGCGAAAGTTGAGTTGACCCTTGGACAACAGTTNGCATAAGTCATTTAAGAATTGTAAGGGAATAAAGGGACACTGATGAGCATTTTTAAGAATGATTTTAGGTGGGAGAGGGAAATAGACAAATTTAATTAATTAATAAAATTATTTTCTGGTGCAACTAGGGGATCCGGTGACATGTGTACATGGGAGGTTTGTACTAATTAAATTTAATAAAAAGAATCTAATGAGGGTTTGGGAAACTAATGTTTAAGAAAAATCTATAAAAAGGATGGGGAGGAGGAGTAAGGATCACATTTGGCTTGTGTAAGGTTACGTTGTCAAAATTTTATCTTCACTGAATTTCTCTTGTGGGAGTTCGAATACCCAGCTCGGGTAACGAGTGGTAGCTCGACCTTAAGAGGAGAGTTGGGAGCTAGCATTATCTAGTACTATGTGTATGGCCCCTTTGCGGATTGAGGCGCTTAAGGGGAAGAAGAGTACCCCTACAGTTGGTTGGTAGGTACCATTGAGGTCTCATCGGTCGACAAGTCAGAGTTGGACAGAGCGTGAGCACGGGACAGTCACTTCTGGTTCTTCGCATTTGGCTATAGTACACATGTGTACATTTTGTATTGAAAAGTAGTTAAATTTCCTATATATTCATTTCTATAATGGTGAAGTAAATTGTATTAAAAGATAGTTCATTTTATGTATATGAATATCTCTAATGGTGAAAGTTGAGTTGAACCTTGGACAATAGTTGCGAACATAATTCAGATAACTTTTTTTCCAGCTTAGAATTTACATTTTGGTTGTGATGACTTACTAAGAATAAATTTCGGAGGAAATTTGTATGATAGCTAGTGAGTAGATCTGTGTTAAATCTCCTTAGAATTTACACTTCCGCCCTAGTTCTCATGCCAACTTAGTTTGTTGTATTTTCTCTCCTTGGCGTTGATGTTTTTTTTTACCTCTGCTTGTTATTACATTAAATCTTCGTGATCCCCAAGGCCTTCTTCTTTGCTGGCAGCACATGCAATGAATATCCTTGTCAACATTATTCCCTTTTTAATTGTATTGTATAACAGGGTTATGAGGCATTTTTTTTCACTCTGCAAAGTAGATGGTAAGGACCCTTTTTAATTTTTAGTGGAATGGGTAGAATTTATGTTAAAAAGAAAAAACAAACTGCCATGATATATCATAAATATAATTATGTTGTCATAGATTCAAAGTTTTCCAAATTTTATCAATTTAACAAATAGATTCATAAATTGAATCATTTAAAAAAAAAAATTGTTCAAAAAAAAANNCTTCATGGTTTTTAAAACCTGAACATTTAAAGAGAAATCTTGTCCTATGTGCACTTCCTCTTGTGCTTTGGGGTCATGTCTTTATATTCCTATTACCCTTTGGCTTACTAAACATCGCTACCTCCCTCTCTGAATAATGTGGCTTGAAGCTGCGGAAAATTGTTAGGTCGTGTGACAATCGTAGAGTCGCTCTCCCAGAATCCCGATGTATGGCAGTGAATTTTTTCAATGACTGATATGACCACTGTCTATCGATGTTTACAAATGTATTGAATGGCTATGCGCTGATATGTGTATAGAAAAAGAGAACACATTTCACTGCCCCAACAAGAGTTTTCATCTTCCCTAACAATGCAAATTTTTTAAGTATAAAAATAGTGAATGAGGGATTTTTGTGAATCCAGATCTAGATGACCTTCTCACCTCCATAATTCGAAGTAAATATTATTTTTGTATCCTTAACGCCCAGCCACCTGCATACCTTCTCTTCATTTTTTATTTGTTTCTTAGCCAATTCTGTTTCCACTAGCAGTCCCAATACTTCCGCAACTTTTTTATTCGTTAAACGCTCGACGTTTTTGGAAGGTATTCACACTTCCATTGCTTTTCAACTTTCCACAGGGAGCCATTCAAGGGTGCGCGTTCCCAGGATTTTCTTCAGACCTTGGTTCATCATAATTCATGGACCTGTTTTATCTATTATTGCTTAAATGGATGATTCCAAATATAGTCGTATTTGCTAATTATGATAGGGATATGTTTATGTTGTTCGATTTCTAATAGTTTAGCCTATGGAATTCAATGGGATCGTAAATATTGTTGTAAATGCAATAATGATTTTTATTTTGAAAAATATAAAATTTGAGTTGAGTTTACACTTGATTTTGAATGGCTCTTAGATTGATTTTTTTTAAATGCTCTGACATGATCACGAGATCTCTCACTTGATACTGCATCCTTACCCAATAATTTTTAAAATAAAAACCAAATAGAAATCTATTTCTTTTATTTTAATATATAAGACTTAACATGGTCGGAAAATTATTATTATTATGATGTTGGCAAGTGGCGGGATTGTTTTATTTATTTAGTTCTTTATCAGTCCAATCCGTGTAAATCTGAGATTGTGTTGAAGGAAGTGTGGGTTGCCTGGGGGGGAGTTTAATTGATTTTCCAGTTATCTTTTTCACCTCTCACACTTGCAATCTTCAGAATTAATAGTTTAATGCTTCCTATTTAGATACCACTTAAAACATGGATTGATTTTATATTCTTTTAACGGTTCACTATGTTAATGTTGGATGTGTGATCCAAGTTGTGATTAAACAGTCGTAGAACTCACCTTAGTGGCGTTTATAGCAGTTAGATAACAGTAAGTTTGACTTTCATATTTTGTTGAAATTTGTTTTACACTTTAAAAAAAATAACAATTATTTCCCTCGAATGCAGTCCAGACAAGACTCTAATAGTGTTTCCAGGAACCCTTGGAATGCCTTTAATTCCTTGTATAAAAATTTAGTGATGTTAATGATAATAATTAAATGATAATATTTATAGGATAATTTTTATAGGAATGCCTTATGTTAAAATGATAGTTTTTGGACAATGTTAGTTTGTTCAAACTAAACTCACACTCATTCCTTTTAATGATGAAAAGGGGTTGTAATTAGGAATATTGGAGAAGGCTTGTCTTATGTTAATTAATGGCATATGATGAAAAAGGTTTTAATGGAGGATAAACTATTGATTGGATAAGATAGATGGATGTATTACAAGATGTAGTCTTATTAGTCCATTCTTATTATATCTTCCAAGTTGATTAATCATAGTTAATTTTTACTTTGACATGATGTATGCATGATTAAATGAAGGACCCTGGAAGGTATATCACTTCTCACGCCTCGGTTCACATTTTATTGAATGATAGATTAAATAACATGCCTGAAATTTAAATATAATTGCGCCTCAAGTTTGCTATTGCTAGATAGAGTATGTATGTCAGCTTCCTTGCGTGCTTGTAAATTCAAGTTTGATTGAAGTAATGTCTATGAGTTTAGAATTATCTTGTTGTGCATGGTGAAGGACCACTGATGAGCAGTCGTTGTTGCTGTGGTGAATTGTGCAAAGTGTTGAATCAATGATTGCTATTTCTCGCTCACCTTAAAGGTTCATGTTACTTGTGTCCTTGATGATGGTTGTGTTGGATTGGTCTGATGATTGTCCTTAGTTTGCAGACTTGTCTTATGTGTGTCAGGTGGGATGTAGACACCTCCTTGTTCCTCAGAAAAATTTTCATCCTTGAGACCTTAAATGGTCAAAATCGATGGGAACCTGGGCTTGAACGTTTCTTATGTGTCCTGGAGGTCATAACCTTGCAGGGTACAATAGGCGGGTATTTGTTTATATTTTTCATAGTGATTGTCTTGTGTGATGTCCAGTTGCATGATGTGCTGGTATGCTAGGAATTATGCTTTCTATTTCCTAAATTGGGTTCATTGTGTGCGTCGTCGAGATGCGTTGATTGACTATTGTCTGATTACTTTCTTGTTGAAAAAAAAAGAAAAAAAAAAAAAATTATTGCACTTGTTATGCATCTCATGTTGTTGTAGACGATGAGGGTCTTTACATATGGTATCAGAGCTAGTACGAACTGTGACCTGGGATCACTATGACTTCCATTGATTGGGTACTTCATTATAAAATGTCATTAATTAAAATTGATTGTATTCATCCAGGTAATCATGGTTAGAGGACGCCGCATAGGCAGACGGCAAGGTTCTAGGGAAGGAGGCGCGACGCCCCTAGTAGCATACACACCTGAGGGGTCTAACCCCTGGGGAGATGAATAGATTTTCAGGAAGAAAAAAATAGTTGTGGGTGATGTGGTTGGGTTGATGAGGTCATTTTAGAGGATGCCTGAGGCATTGATCAACCATTTGGATAGATATGACACCAGGGCATCGAAACATCCTGAGGGTCCACTATGCTCTCCAGTCGGTACTGGTAGCATTCACCGAGAACTCAATAAGGTCAAGTTTCTCAAGTTCTTGGGTGACCCGGATGGCACAACCATTGAGGCATGGTTGGAGAATATGGCGATGTGATTTTCACTTCACTACTATACCTCCAACATGAAGTTCTGCATGGAAATCTTTCAACTGAAGGGGAGCGCTCTTCTATGGTGGAATACGCTCCTACTGCAATTGAACATGGCATTTGAAGACATGTCATGGGAACTGTTCGAGGAACGGTTCTGAAAGAGGTATCTATCTGAGGAATTCACTGAGCATCAACTCAATGAGTTCATTGCCTTGCGACAGGGCGGTCATACAGTGCTCGAGTACGAGGCCCATTTCATGGAGCTGCTTTAGTATGCTCCACGCTTGAATACTGAGAAACTTAATGTCAACAAGTTCGTGTTCAGCCTTAACGTCAACATTCATGAAAAGGTGATGATTTTGATGCCTCAAACCTTGCATGATAATGTCCAGAAGGCCCTCATAGCAGAGGAGGATCTTATCAATCGGGGTCAAAGAAGAAATCCAACGAGACTAGTGAGACAGGTGTCATATGGTGCACTGCAACATCAGACACCAGCTAGACATTCACTAGGATTTAGAGGTACTAAGAGAGGATCCACATACACTACACCATGACGACCGAAGCCTCAGCAGTGAACTACTTATAGAGGACCACAACACCAACAACAACATCAAATGCAACAACAACATTTATGCCTATTCAACAGAACATACAAGGGATCTAGGCCAGTGGGCCGTCAGCTTCTACTTCAGGTACCAGGAGTACCGTACTGAAGAAAGGGTGTTGGACATGTGGAGAGAAACATTACCGTCCTGAATGCCTAGTGGAGAGGACTAGAGCATATGGATCATTCAGACCCACTACCATGGGAGATTTGGGCAAGGCCCATAAGATTCATGCAGCGGTGAATAACCACCAGGAAGACAACCAGTTGACTGTGCTTGAGACGTGACGTACCATCCCTAACTAGACCCTTAGTATTTTGATAGATCCAGGTGCTACAGAGAGTTTTATTTCTAGTGCAGCGCTAAAAGAATTAAGGTAAAGGCAATCAAACAGGATGAGTTTAGCTTTGTAGAAATGGCTTTGGGAGCCAAAAAGAAGGTTGGAGGGAAGGTTATGGGTTGTAGCCTTAACCTAGGAGAGCTTGTCACAAGGGCCAACTTGTACGTCACGATCTTAGGGTATTATGAAGTCATGATCGATATGGATTAGTTGGAATCGCATGAGGCGATACTCAACTGTAAGACAAAATGGTTGAGCTTGGTTGATAACGAGGGACATAGATGCGTGATTAGAGGTTGGAACCAGGGAGTATCCCTAAGTTTCATCTCTTCCTTGCAGCTAGGAAGAGATTGTGCAAGGGATGTAATATTTATGTGATCCTTGCATTAAATGAGAAGGGAGTAGCGGAAGGTCTAGAAAACCTTTCGATGGTGCGAGAGTTTGTGGACATATTACCTGATGAGTTACCTGGGATGCCGCCAAAGAGTTAATTGCAATTTACCATCGACCTAAAACCGGGAACTGAACTGATAACAAGAACACCTTATCGGATGTTCACCCCGGAGTTACAGGAGTTGAAAATGAAACTGAAGGATTTGCTGTACCTAGGACTTATACATCCAAGTGTGTCACCGTGGGGTGCGCCTGTTATTTTCATACAGAAGAAGGATGGGTCATGGAAACTCTGCATTGACTACAGTCAATTGAACAAGGAAACAATCAAGAATCAATATATGTTTCCAAGGATTGATGATCTATTTGATCAGATGAAAGGTGCGACGGTGTTTTCAAAGATTGACTTGAGATGAAGGTATCACTAGTTATGGATCAAGGATGATGAAATCCCTAAGACCACTTTTAAGACAAGGTTTGGACATTACGAGTTTACTGTTTTAGTGTTTGGACTGACAAATGCCCCTGGGTATTTATGAGTTTGATGAACGCAATGTTCCTCGAATACTTGGACAAGCTCTTCCAAGTATTCATTGATGATATTTTGATATATTCTCGGATGATAGAGGAGCATGTCGAGCACTTGCACTTGGTACTACTGTGTGTATGAGAGAACAAAATGTTTAGAAAACTATCAAAATGCTCATTTTATCAATCAAAGATTCATTACTTAAGGCATGTCATCTCCAGTGAAGGTATCGATGTGGATCCAGCAAAGGTCGAAGCTATTATAGAATGGCCTGCACCAAAGAATGTCTTGGAAGTGTGTAGCTTCATGGGTTTAGCAAGATACTATCGATGGTTCATCGAGGGTTTTTCAAATATAGAAAATCCGATTACAAAATTGCAAAAGAAGAACAAGAAGTTTGTTTGGACCGAGGAATGTGCGGAAGCCTTTTGGAGGCTCAAGTAGTTTTTGATGATGACATCGATACTAAAGGTCCTGAACATGGATGCAAACTTCTTGGTATGCACTAATGCATCCAAAGAAGGCTTAGGCAGAGTCTTGATGAAAAACAATCGAGTGATCCCTTACATCTCAAGAAAGTTGACAAGGCATGAGGAGAACTATGTGATGCACAATTAGGAGTTGTTAGCCATTGTTTATGCCTTGAGAGTTTTGAGACACTACTTTATTGGACAAAAATTTAAACTAAAAATGGACCATTGTGGTTTAAAACACATCTTTACACAAAGTGACTTGAACATGTGACAACGAAGTTGGTCAGAATTGCTTAGTGAGTATGATTTCAATATTACTTACATAAAAGGAACAATGAACAAAGTGGTGGATGCATTGAGTCGGAGACCATGCATATTTTTGGTGATTCCTCTTCATACGAATCTATGTGAAAAGATTCTAACTTTATAGCGTGAGGATGACTGGTACAAAGAGGTCAAGTATTTTATCGGACAAAACACAATGATGGTACCAAAATTTGAGGGATTTACTATGGACAACAACAGATTATTGATATTTAAAATTAAAATTTACGTACAACCCAATGACGCATTAAGGAGTTTGATCCTAAACGAGGCTCATAGAGTAGTGTACATGGCTCATCCTGGAGTCACAAAGATGATTTCAGGCCTTAAAGCCTTATTCTTCTAGAAAGGAATGAAGGCGAACATAGTCAACTAGGTGGCAAGATGTCTAGAATGTTAGCAGGTGAAGGTTGAACATAGAGATCCGGCTGGATTACCACTGACGGAAAGGAGAATGACTCGATTTTTGTGTTAGTCAACACTTTGACGAAGAGTGCTCATTTTATTCTTGTGCGTACGATGTATCAGGAACCTGACATAGCTAGAGTTTTCATCATTGATATTGTGAGGCTACATGGCATGCCTAATAGGATTATATATGATAGAGGATTGGTGTTTACAAGATGATTTTGGACTAGTTTCCAAGAGGTCTTGGGAACCCAACTTAACTTTAGTACCGCATATCACCCAGAGACAGATGGGAAGACTGAAAGAACTAACCAAATCTTGGGGGATATGTTGTGTATGTACATTATGGACCAACAAAAGCGTTGGGAAGAATTCTTTCCACTGGTACAATTTGCTTATAACAATGGTTATCAAAGAACCATTAACATGGCACCATTTGAGTTTATTTATGGGCGGCCATGTTAGATGCCTTGAGTTGGGATCGACTTGAGGATAGGTTCCTAGTGGGAATAGAAGCGATCCAAGAAATGGAAGATCAAATGAAAACAATAATAAAAAGGATCAAGGAGGCGTGGGATTGACATAAGAGTTATGTCGATATGCATCATGTTGACCACAATTATGAAGTTGGCGATCAATTCTTCTTGTGGGTGAAACTGCATAAGAGTTTGATCAAGTTTGGAAAGGTTTCTAAACTTTATCCTGGGTTTGTGGGACCCTTCAATATTGTGGAAAAGAGAGGGCCCATGGGCTATCGACTAGACTTGCTTGATTCTTTGAGGCGTATGCATGATGTTTTTCACGTATCTATTTTGAGACATTATGTTAGTGATCCTACACATGTTATTGAAATGAGTTCCTTGCAAGTATTGGACCAGGGTGATCTCACGGCGGAGCCAATCCGCATCCTGGACCATCACATTCGATAGCTACAATGTCGAAGAGTAGATTAGGTCATGGTTTAGTGGGACAACTATAGTGTGCACTCGATGACCTGGGAGAACGCATATGATATGCGTCAATAGTTTCCATTTTTGTTTGATAGCTAGACATATGATATTGTGATACAGTTTATTTTGGCACTTATATACTATGAAACTTATGGACAAAGATTAAAAAAAGAGGAGGTGTATGTAACATCCCTCTCTTGCATGCACTAAGAAGAATTATTCTTTGAGGACACTTGCGTGCAAGTGATCTGGGTTATTATACTATTGGTTGTTTTAATTATGATTATGAGATATTATGGATTTGATGATATGTTTTTTTTGTTGTATTTACATCGACAAGTGCTATTGACTGGGTTCTCCTGAGTGTGCAGGACTCTGGACGCTAGAGGATTCCAAGGCATCAATGAAACTCCTTGAACTCCGGATCGAGTCAGGGAGTGGATTTTTAGGGTTTGAATGTTGTTGATGTGACATATGTACATATGATTAGATATTATGATGTTGATTGTTATTGCTGACATATTTTGTTGATGGATGTAGGTTGACGATAGCTTGTCGACCAGACTCACATTTGGAGTAAAGGGGTCATGCACGACAACCATAGACATCAAGGGAGAGGTGTGGTAGCAGACTTTCCACAGCCTACTAGTACTCCCGTCGTGGCTCGAACCGTAGGTTAACAATTGCTTAGTTCAAGAAGACCCACAATGTCGTGAGGGCAGACTGTGATAGTCTCTCATGATGATTCTAAGGGGCGTGCAATAAGGCAGGGTCCTTATTCCTTAGAGGTCATTAGTCTCCCACAATATCACCTGACGGAGTATTGACTCCAGGGGTTTGACTTCTACCAAATTCATTCAAGATATGAGTGGCACCCTTCGAGCACGTAGTGTGCCTTGAAGCATGGGTCATGCAAATAAAACGGAAATAGGCGATTGGCACCCTTGGAGCACGTAGTTCATCCTGAAGGGCACGTTGTGATTTTAACTATGGTAATCTAATAAACCTAGTGCCTAGAAAACTATGCCTCCTTAAAACCTAGTCGACCTTAAAATGAATGATGTGATGAGTAAAATTTTATAACAAATTTTTCCTTAAGAACTATAGCGAAGCCTAGTGAATTTGAAACCTAGGTATAAGTAGAACCTCTGAACAAAAAAAACTAATTACACATATAACAAAAAGGGGGTAAATAAAATTCAATCTTTATTAATTAAAGTAATTTTTTTTTAATGAAGGTTTAATTGTTAAAAGGGGGTAAATGGTGGTTTGACTAAACTTGCTAATTCTGAACTTAGTTAAAAAGGGGGAAACTTGAAGAAAAAGGGGAATGTCTAACTTAGTAAGGAATCTAGCCTTTGGAACTTTATATTTATGGACTCAATGAAGATTTAAGTAATGCATAAGTCATTTAAGAATTGTAAGGGAATAAGGGACATCAAGGAGCATTTTTAGGAACGATTTTAGGTGGGAGAGGGAAATAAACAAATTTAATTAATTAATAAAATGACTTTCTGGTGCAACTAGGGGATCAGGTGACATGTGTACAAGGGAGGATTTTCCTAATTAAATTTAATAAAAAGAATCTGTTGAGGGTTTTGGAAACTAATGAATAAGAAAACACTATAAAAAGGATGGGGAGGAGGAGTAAGGATCACATTTGTCTTGTGTAAGGTTACGCTGCTGAAATTTTATCTTTACTGAATTTCTCTTGTGGGAGTTGGGATACCCAACTCAGGTAACGAGTGGTAGCTCGACCTTGCGAGGTGAGATGGGAGCTTCTATTCTCTGGTACTGTGTGTGTGGCCTCTTTGTGACTCGAGGGGCTCAGGGGGAAGAAGATTACCCCTAGTGTTGGCTGGGAGGTATCGGTGAGGTCTCATCGGTTGGCAAGTCATAGTTGGTACTTCGCATTCTAGTTTTTCGCATTTGGCTATGGTACGCATATGTACATTTTGTATTGAAAAGTAGTTAAATTTCCTGGATATGCATTTCTATAATGGCGAAGTAAATTGTATTAAAATATAGTTAATTTTTTGTATATGAATATCTCTAATGGCGAAAGTTGAGTTGAACCTTGGACAACAGTTGCGAACATAATTCAGATAACTTTTATTCTAGCTTATAATTTACATTTTGGTTGTGATGATTTACTAAGAATCATTTTTGGAGGAAATTTGCATGATATCTAGTGAGTAGATCTATGTTAAAGCTTCTTAGAATTTACACTTCAGTCATTGTTCCTGTGCCAACTTAGTTTGTTGTAGTTTCTCTCCTCGGTGTTGATGTTTTTTTTTTTACCTCTGCTTGTTACTACATTAAATCTCTACAATCCCCGAGGCCTTCTTCTTTGTTGGCAGCACATGCAATGAATGTCCCTGTCAATGTTATGCCCTTTTTAGTTGTATTGTTTAACCGGTTAGGAGGCATTTTTTTCACTCTGTAAAGGAGATGGTAAAGACCCTTTTTAATTTTTAATGGAAAGGGTAGAATTTATGTTAAAAAGGAAAAAAAAAAAACATGTGGTGATGTATCATAAATATAATTATGCTGTCATAGATTAAAAGTTTTCCAAATTTTATCAATTTAACAAACAGATTCATAAATGGAATTGCTTTTACATCTTTTTTGTTAAAAAAAAAACTTGCAACTAAACCGGAAGAACCCTGTTAACCCCAAAAGCTTCTTCATGGTTTTTAAAACCTGAACATTTAAAGAGAAATTTTGTCCTCTATGTGCTTCCTCTTGCACTTTGGGGTCATGTCTTTATAATCCTGTTCTCCTTGAGCTTACTGAACATCACTACCTCCCTCCCTGAATAATGCAGATTGAAGCTGTGGCAAATTGTTAGGTCGTGCAACAATCGTAGGGTTGCTTTCCCGGAATCCTGTTGTATGGCAGTCACTTCTGTAAATGACTGATATGACCACTACCTATCGACGTTTACAACTGTATTGAATGGATATGCACTGATATGTGTATGGAAAAAGAGAACCCATTTCAGCACCCGAACGAGAGTTTTCATCTTCCCTAACAATGAAATTTTTTTAAGTATAAAAATAGTGAATGAGGTGTTTTTGTGAATCCAGCTCCAGGTGACCTTCTCGCCTCCAGAATTCGAAGTAATTCTTCTTTGCGTATCCTTAATGCACAGAATGCTTGCATACCTACTGTTCTTTTTTTCTTTGTTCCTCAGCCAATTCTGTTTCCACCAACGATTCTAATACTTCCACAACGTTTTTATCTGTCAAAGGATCGAGGTTTTTGGAAGGTATTCACTTCGCCCTTGCTTTTCTCATTTTCAGAGGGCGCCATTGATGGGCATGCATTCCCGGGATTTCCTTCAGACCTTAGTTCATCAGAAATCATGGACCTATTTTATCTATTATTTCTTAAACAGATGATTCCAAATATAGTCGTATTTTCTAATTATGATTGGGATATGTTTATGCTATTCGATTTCTGATAGTTTAGCCTGGGGAATTCATTGGGATTTAAATATTGTTGTAAATGCAATAATGATTTTTATTTTGAGAAATATAAACTTTGACTTGGGTTTACACTTGATTTTGATTGGCTCTTGGATTGATTTTTTTTTAAATGCTCTGACATGATCACGAGAGCTCTCACTTGACATTGCATGCTTACCCAATAATTTTTAAAATAAAAACCAAATAGAAATTTGTTTCTTTTATTTTAATATATAATACTTAACATGGTGGGAAAATTATTATTATTATGGTGCTAGCAAGTGGCGAGATTGTTTTATTTATTTAGTTCTTTATCAGTCCAATCCATGTAAATATGCGATTGTGTTGAAGGAAGTGTGGGTTGCTTGGGGAAAATTTAATTGATTTTGTAGTTACCTTTTTCATCTCTCACACTTGCAATCCTCAGAATTAACAGTTTAATGCTTCCTATTTAGATACCACTTAAAAAGTAGATTGCTTTTAGATTCTTTTAATGGTTCAATATGTTAATGTTGGATGTGTTAGTAAAGCTATGATTAAACATTCATCGAACTCACCTTAGTGGCATTTATAGAAGTTAGATAACAGTAAGTTTGACTTTGAGATTTTGATGAAATTTGTTTTACGGTTTAAAAAAAAAAAAGTTCCTTCCCTCGAATGCAGTATAGACAAGACTCTAATAGGGTTTCCAGGAATCCTTGGATTGCCTTTAATTCCTTGTATAAAAGTCAGTGATGTTAATGATAATAATTAAATGATAATATTTATAGGATAATTTTTACAGGAATGCTTTATGTTAAAATGATAGTTTTTGGACAATGTTAATTTATTCAAACTAAATTGATGCTCAGTCCTTCTAATGATGAAAAGGGGTTGTAATTAGGAATATTGGAGAAGGCTTGTCTTATGTTAATTAATGACATATGATGAAAAAGGTTTTAATGGAGGGTAAACTATTGATTGCAGAAGATAGATGGATGTATTACAAGATGTAGTCTTATTAGTCCATTATTATTATATCTGCCAAGTTGATTAATCATAGTTAATTTTTACTTTGACATGATGTATGTGTGAATAAATGAAGGACCCTAGAAGGTATATCACTTCTTACGCTTTGGTTCCCATTTTATTGAATGATAGATTACATAGCATGCCTGAAATTTAAATACAATTGTGCCTCGAGTTTGTTATTGCTAGATAGATTATGTATGTCAAATTCCTTGTGCTCTTGTAAATTCAAGGTTGATTGAAGTAATGTCTATGTGTTTAGAATTATCTGGTTGTGCGTGGTGAAGGTCCATTGATGATCGACCTTTTTTTTGTGGTGCGTTGTGCAAAGTGTTGAATCAATTATTGTTATTTCTCGCTTGCTTTAAAGGTTCATATTACTTGTGTCCTTGATGTTGGTTGCGTTGTGTTGGTCTAATGATTTCCCTTAGTTAGTAGGCTTGTCTTGCGTGTGTCGGGAGGGATGTAGACACCTACTTGTTCCTCAGAAAAATCGCCAGCCTTGAGACCTTAAATGGTCAAAATCAATGGGAACTTGGGCTTGAGCATTGCTTATGTGTCCTGGAGGTCCTATACTTGCAGGGTAGGATGGGTGGGTAGTCGTTTATATTTTTCAGAGTGATTGTCTTGTGTGGTGTCGAGATGGATGATGTGATGGTATCCTAGGAAGTACGTTGTCTATTGTTTGAATTGTGTTTGTTGTGTTTGTCATTGAGTTGCGTTGATTGACTATTGTATGATTACTTTCCTGTTGAAAAAAAATAATAATAATAATAATTGCACTTGTTATGCTTCTCATATTGTCGTAGACGATGGGGGTCTTTACAGCTAACAAAATTGTTGATGCATTAAGAAGTAGATGTCTAATTCTGTAGGAATTTCAAGTGAAAACCTTAGGTTTTGAACACCTGAAGGAGATGTATTTTGATGACCCATATTTTAAATAGGAATATGAAGCATGTGAAAATCCTGTGCTCAGAGACAGAAGCCAATGGATAGAGTATCTGATTCAAGATGGAATATTGTTTAAGTATTTCCAGTTGTGTATACCAATGTGCTAAATGAGAGAAAAATTGTTGAAGGAAAAACATAGTGGAGGTCTACCTGGACATTTTGGCTATGATAAGACATTTGCATAGTTCAACAGTTCATACTATTGGCCAGGTATGAGGGAAGAGGTGAAGATGTTTGTGAATAGATGTAAGATTTTCCAGTATGTAAAAGGAAAGAAACATAACACTGGATTGTATCAACCATTTCCTATTCTAGATTGGCCTTGGGATGCAATAAGCATGGATTTCATGTTGGGATCGCTAAGGAAACAAAGAGGAAGTGATTCCATAATTGTGGTAGTTGATAAATTATCAAAGATGGCATACTTTATCCCATGCCAGAAAACTAATGATGCAACACACATTGCAAATTTGTTTTTCAAAGAAGTTGTGAGACTTCATGGGTTGCCCAAGAGTATTGTCTTAGACAAAGACACTAAATTTGTTGGTCATTTTTGGTGAACATTATGGAAGAAGTTGGGGACATAACTATATTTTAGTTCATAATATCACCCTCAAATAGATGGATATATTGAGGTAGTAAATCAAAGTTTAGGAAATTTTTTGAGGAGTCTAGTCATTGAACATCATAGCCAGTGGGATCAAATTATGTCACAACCAAATTTTTCATACAATGACTCACCAAACATGAGTACAGAGAAGATCCCATTCCAGATAGTATATGGGATGAAGCCAAGAGGAGTATCAAAGTTGAGAGATCTGGACCAAGATGAATTCAGAAGCACTAGAGCAGAAGACTTCGATGTAGAAATGCAGAAGCTTCATAATAAGATCAAAGAGAAGTTGCAGAACAGTAGTAGAGAGTACAAACACAGAGCTGATCAACATAGGAGAAAAATTCAATTTGAAGTGGGAGATCAAGTTCTAACACATATCACGAAGGAAAGGTTCCCAAAGGGAAAATATAACAAACTGAAAATTATTTGAATCTGAGAGTTGTTGAGAGATGTCGAAGAGAATTGTATGATTCCATGCACATATCATTTGAATGAATATAACAGAGAAGCATTGTTCCAAATGTTTGGTGTTGTTGTTATTGTGTCTATCTGAATGAATGAATGATAGGTTTTCTATTAATTCCAATTCTCTGTTATTTCTTGTTCTTATGTTATGAATGCATTTACATGGTTGAATATATGAATATATGACATATTAGATAAGTTTCAATTGTTTCTCTTCTACAAGCCTGTGCAAGGAGTGCATAGTTTCCACAAGGTGTGCGTTGACAGAGTGTCTTTCTACTCAGAATCTTAGAAGAGATAACAAAAAAAAATTGTTTGCAAGGAGTGCATAAATGTTCGCAAAGTGTGCATTGACAAGGATTGTTTTGACTTAGAAAGTTCAACAGAGATAGCTTGAAGGTGTGTGTAGGAAGAAACACACTCAGAGTCATATTGTTCAGGAGGAATAATTGTCTCGTATTAAGATTGTTTCAAGGAGTGGAAACTCACCCATCAAGAGTTAAGTTGAAGGAAGTTTGTTGCAAAGCGTGCACATGATCGATATTTGGATAAATATCGAAAAAGTCATTCTGGGAAGTTCAGAGTGTCTAGGAGGAACAATATCAAAAGAGATAGTGGGCCAAAATCCTTCAATAAGGTGGAACGTATTGAAGATTTCATAAATTAGCAAACAAGATCCACTCAGGAGGAAGAAGGATCGTTCCAGACCGTCAGATATGGGAGAGTTGCATAGAGGATAACCGTAGAGTCCTTTGACACTTCGTGGTTTGGAGGCATAGAAGTGTTTTAAGACTGGGGGTCCCCAAAGTCATGAAGTCATCTGTGCCATTGATTGCGAGGAGGATACATGGCAGCAGATTAGAGAGTTCGAGAGATAGAATTCAGAGAAATTGCATGGAGTAAGTGAAATCTTCGTGAAGTTGTGAAGGCCGAATTATATCTAGATCGTCGGATCCAAGTGGACATGTGGTAGAGATGTGTGTGTGTCAGCGGAAAACATTTCAGGAGAAGACGAGGGTGGAGGTCATAAAATTGTTGAAGCCAGAAGTTACGAAGAGGGATGGTCTGAGGTTATAACCCATGGTCATATTGAAGAAGAGCCTAGCAGAGGAGCTAGCGCTCACCACTCAATTTTACTAGAAGCGCTAAAGAACAAAGTCGCGGGTGAATTGATCATGTGTGAGTTGTTGCAGAGTTTTCTAGAGGCCCGAAAAGCTAATTCGTCTTACATGTTTTAAAGATCCTTGACTGGGAGGTCTGATCAAAATCTGGACCAGGGGTCAAATTTTAGCTCAAATTTCAAAGTGCTCAGAATGCAACGAAAATAGTACCATTGCGTCCGTCTCGTCTTCCTAATTCTGGCGGTATATTTACTTTGTCAAATGGACTCCGTATGGAGGAGATATCGTGATCTGTTCGCCAAGACAAACAGGCAAAAAAAAATTGATGCTGACTGTCCCAGTTCGTACAGTCCGTACGGTCTGACGTGGCAGGACCGTACGACCGTACAAGGGTGACATGGAAGATGTCTATTGGTTGATAACTG